>JARFOE010062771.1:0-11917 GCA_031763465.1 Squatina squatina
TGAGGAGCTGTGTGTTTAGTGTGAGGAACTGTGTGTTTAGTGTGAGGAGCTGTGTGTTTAGTGTGAGGAACTGTGTGTTTAGTGTGAGGAACTGTGTGTTTAGTGTGAGGAACTGTGTGTTTAGTGTGAGGAGCTGTGTGTTTAGTGTGAGGAACTGTGTGTTTATTGTGAGGAGCTCTGTGTTTACTGTGAGGAACTGTGTGTTTCGTGTGAGAGGCTGTGTGTTCAGTGTGAGGAACTGTGAGTTTAGTGTGAGGAGCTGCGTGTTTAATGTGAGGAACTGTGTGTTTCGTGTGAGAGGCTGTGTGTTTAGTGTGAGGAACTGTGTGTTTAGTGTGAGGAGCTGTGTGTTTAGTGTGATGAGCTGTGTGTTTAGTGTGAGGAGCTCTGTGTTTAGTGTGAGGAGCTGTGTGTTTAGTGTGAGGCTCTGTGTTTAGTTTGACGAGCTGTGTGCACATTGTGAGGAGCTCTGTGCTTAGTGTGAGTAAATGTGTGCATAGTGTGAGGAACAGTGTGTTCAGTGTGAGGAACTGTGTGTTTAATGTGAGGAGCTGTGTGTTTGGTGTGAGGAGCTTTGTGTTTAGTGTGACGAGCTGCGTGCTCTGTGTGAGGAGTTATGTGTATATTGTGACTAGCTGTTTGTACAGTGTGAGGAGCTTTGTCTTTATGTTAGAGGCTGTGTGTTTCGTGTGAGGACCTGTGTGTTTAGTGTGTGAGGCTGTGTGTTTCGTGTGAGGAACTGTGTGCATAGTGTGAGGAGCTGTGTGAATATTGTGAGCAGCTGTATGTTTAGCGTGAGGTGCTTTGTGTATAGTTTGAGGAACTAGGTGTTTAGTGTGAGGAGCTCTATGTTTAGTGTGAGGAACTGTTTGCATACTGTGAGGAGCTGTATGTTTAGTGTGAGGAGCTGTGAGTATAGTGTGAGGAACTAGGTATTTAGTGCGAGGAGCTGTGATTTTAGTGCGAGGAGCTGTGTGTTTGGTGTGAGGAGCTGTGTTTAGTGTGAGGAGTTGCGTGCTCTGTGTGATGAGCTATGTTTATATTGTGAGGAGCTGTCTGTACAGTGTGAGGAGCTTTGTCTTTAGTGTGAGAGGCTGTGTGTTTCGTGTGAGGACATGTGTGTTTATTGTGAGAGGCTGTGTGTTTCGTGTGAGGAACTGTGTGCATAGTGTGAGAGGCTGTGTGCTCAGTGTGAGGGGCTGTGTGCTTAGTGTGAGGAGATGTGTGCATAGTGTGAGGAACAGTGTGGTGTGAGGGGCTGCGTGCTCAGTGTGAGGAGCTGTGTGCCTATTGCGAGGAGCTGAGTGTACAGTGTGAGGAGCTGTATGTTTAGTGTGAGGAGCTCTGTGTTTAGTGTGAGCAACTGTGTGCATAGTGTGAGGAACTATGTGTTCAGCGTGAGGGACTGTGTGCATAGTGTGAAGACCTGTGTGCACAGTGTGAGGAGCTGTGTGTTTAGTGTGAGGAACTGTGTGTTTATTGTGAGGAACTGTGAGTTTAGTATGAGGAGTTGCGTGTTTAATGTGAGGAACTGTGTGTTTCGTGTGAGGAGCTGTGTGTTCAGTGTGAAGAGCTGTGTGCATAGTGTGAGGAGCTGTGTGCGTAGTGTGAGGAGCTGTGTGAGTATTGTGAGGAGCTGTGTGTTTACTGTGAGAAGCTGTGTGAATATTGTGAGCAGCTGTGTGCATACTGTGAGGAGCTGTATGTTTAGTGTGAGGAGCTGTGTGTATAGTGTGAGGAACTAGGTGTTTAGTGTGAGGAGCTGTGTGTTTGGTGTGAGGAGCTGTGTGCATACTGTGAGGAGCTGTATGTTTCGTGTGAGGAGCTGTGTGTATAGTGTGAGGAACTAGGTGTTTAGTGTGAGGAGCTGTGTTTTTAGTGCGAGGGGCTGTGTGTTTGGTGTGAGGAGCTATGTGTTTAGTGTGAGGAGCTGCGTGCTCTGTGTGAGGAGCTATGTGTATATTGTGAGGAGCTGTTTGTACAGTGTGAGGAGCTTTGTCTTTAGTGTGAGAGGCTCTGTGTTTCGTGTGAGGACCTGTGTGTTTAGTGTGACAGGCTGTGTGTTTCGTGTGAGGAACTGTGTGTTTAGTGTGAGAGGCTGTGTGTTTCGTGTGAGGAGCTGTGTGCTCAGTGTGAGGAGCTGTGTGCATATTGTGAGGAGTGGTGTGTTTAGTGTGAGGAGCTGCGTGCTCCGTGTGAGGAGCTGAATGTACAGTGTGAGGAGCTTTGTGTTTAGTGTGAGTAGCTGTGGATTTAGTGTGAGGAACTGTGTGCATAGTGTGAGGAGCTGTGTGTTCAGTGTGAGGAGCTGTGCGCATAGTGTCAGGAGCTGTGTGTTTAGTGTGAGGAACTGTGTGTTTAGTGTGAGGAACTGTGTGTTCAGTGTGAGGAGCATTATATGCAGTGTGTGGAGCTGTGTGTTTAGTGTTAGGAGCTGTGTGTTCAGTGTGAGGAGCTGAGTGTTCAGTGTGAGAAGCTCTGTGTTTCGTGTTAGGAGCTGTGTGTTTAGTGTGAGGAGCTGTGTGCATATTGTGAGGAGCTGTGTGTACATTGTGAGGAGCTGAGTGTTCAGTGTGAGGAGCTGTGTGCACATTGTGAGGAGCTCTGTGTTTCGTGTCAGGAGCCGTGTGTTTAGTGTGAGGGGATGTGTGTTTAGTGTGAGGAGCTTTGTGCATATTGTGAGGAGCTGTGTGTACAGTGTGAGGAGCTGTGTGCATATTATGAGGGGCTGTGCGTTTAGTGTGAGGAGATGTGTGTTTAGTATGAGGGGCTATGTGTTTTGTGTGAGGAGTTGTCTGTTCATTGTGAGGAGCTGTGCGTTCACTTTGATGGTCTGTATGTTTAATGTGAAGAGCTGTGTGCATAGTGTGAGGAGCTGTGTGTTCAGTGTGAGCAGCTGTGTGCATAGTGTGAGGAACTGTGTTTAGTGTGAAGAGCTGTGTGTTTAGTGTGAGGGGCTGTGTGTTCAATGTGAGGGGCTGTGTGTTCATTTTGAGGAGCTGTGTGCACAGTGAGAGGAGCTGTGTGTTTAGTGTGAAGGGTTGTGTGTTTAGTGTGAGGAGCCTTGTGATTAGTGTGAGGGGCTGTGTATTTAGTGTGAGGCGCTGTATGTTCAGTGTGAGGGGCTGTGCGTTCAGTGTGAGGAGCTGTGTGTTTAGTGTGAGGTGCTGTGTGTTTAGTGTAGCGGAGCTGTGTGCATAGTGTGAGGAGCTGTGCGTTCAGTGTGAGGAGCTGCGTGCATATTGCGAGGAGCTGAGTGTACAGTGCGAAGAGCTGTGTGAATTTTGTGAGGGGCTGTATGTTTAGTGTGAGGAGCTGTGTGCACAGTGCGAGGAGATGTGTGTTTCGTGCGAGGAGCTGTGTGCATATTGTGAGGAGCTGAGTGTACAGTGTGAGGAGCTGTGTGTTTCGTGTGAGAATCTATGTGTTTAGTGTGAGGAGCTGTGTGTTTTGCGTGAGGAGCTGTGTGTTCAATGTGAGGGTCTGTGTGTTCAGTGTGAGGAGCTGTGTGTTTTGCGTGAGGGACTGTGTGTTCAGTCTGAGGGACTGTGTTTTTAGTGTGAGGGACTGTGTGTTCAGTGTGAGGGACTGTGTGTTTAGTGTGAGGAGCTGTGTGTTTTGTGTGACGGATTGTGTGTTCAATGTGAGGGACTGTGTGTTTAGTGTGAGGAGCTGTGTTTTCAATGTGAGGGACTGTGTGTTCAGTGTGAGGAGCTGTGTGTTCGGTGTGAGGAGATGTGTGGTTCGTATGAGGAGCATTGCGTACAGTGTGAGGAGCTGTGTGCATATTGTGAGGGGCTGTGTGTTTAGTGTGAGGAGATGTGTGTTTACTGTTAGGCACTATGTGTTTCGTGTGAGGAGTTGTGTGCATAGTGTGCGGAGCTGTGTGTACAGTGTGAGGAGCTGTGTGAATATTGTGAGGGGCTGCATGTTTAGTGTGAGGAGGTGTGTGCTCAGTGTGAGGAGCTGTGTGTACATTGTGAGGAGCTGTGCACATATTGTGAGGAGCTGTGTGTTTCGTGTGAGGAGATGTGTGTTTAGTGCGAGGAGCTGTGTGTTTAGTGTGAGCGGCTGTGTGTTTAGTGTGAGGAGCTGTGTGCATAGTTTGAGGAGCTGTGTGTACATTGTGAGGAGCTGTGTGCATATTGTGAGGAGCTGTGTGTTTAGTGTGAGGGGATGTGTGTTTCGTGTGAGGAGCTGTGAGTTTAGTGTGAGGAGCTGTGTGTTTAGTGTGAGGAGCTGTGTGTTTAGTGTGAGAAGCTATGTGTTTCGTGTGAGGGGCTGTGTGAGGAGATGTGTGTTTGGTGTGAGGGACTGTGTGTTTAGTGTGAGGAGCTGTGTGTTCAATGTGAGGGGCTGTGTGTTCTGTGTGAGGAGCTGTGTGCTTAGTGTGAGGAGATGTGAATTTCGTGTGAGCAGCTGTATGTTTAGTGTGAGGCGCTGTGTGCATAGTGTGAGGAACTGTGTGCAGAGTGTGAGGAGCTTTGTGTTTAGTATTAGGAGCTCTGTGTATCGCGTGTGGGGCTGTGTGTTCAGTGTGAGGAGATGTGTGTTTAGTATGATGGGCTCTGTCTTTAGTGTGAGGGGCTGTGTGTTCACTGTGAGGAGCTGTGTGTCTAGTGTGAGGAACTGTCTGTGGTGTGAGGAGCTGTGTGCAGATTGTGAGGAGCTCTGTGTTTCGTGTGAAGTGCTGTGTGTTTAGTGTAAGGAGCTGTTTGCATAGTGTGAAGAGCTGTGTTTACAATGTGAGGAGCTGTCTGCAAATTGTGAGGGACGGTGTGTTTAGTGTGAGGAGATGTCTGTTCAGTGTGAGGAACTGTGTGTTTCATGTGATGGGCTGTGTGTTCACTGTGAGGAGCTGTGTGATATTGTGAGGAGCTGTGTGTATAGTGTGAGGAGCTGTGTGCATAGTGTAAGGAGCTGCGTGCTCACACAGCTCCTCACACTATGCACACAGCTCCTCACACTGAACAAACAGCTCCGCACTCTAAACTCACAGCTCCTCACAGGAAACACACAACCCCTCGCACTGAATACACGTCTCCTCATATTAAACACACAGATCCTCACACTCTGCACACAGCTCCTCACACTAAACAGAAGTCTCCTCACACTGAAAACACTGACCCTCACACTGAATATACAGCGCTTCACACTAAACACACAGCTCCTCACACTAAACACACAGCCCCTCACACTAAACACACAGCTCCTCATACTAAACACACAGCTCCTCACAGGAAGCACACAGCCGCTCACACTAACACACGTCTCATCACACTAAACACAGAGCCCCTCACAATATCCACACAGTTCCTCACACTGTACACACAGCTCCTCACACGATGCACACAGCTCCCCACCCTGTGCAGACAGATCCTCACACTAAACACACAGCTCTTCACACTGTACACACAGCTCCTCACACTAAAAACTCAGCCCCTCACACTAAACACACAGCTCCTCATACTAAACACACAGCCCCTCAAACTAAACACGCAGCTCCTCACAGTAAACACACAGCTCCTCACATTAAACACACAGCTCCTCACACTAAACACACTGCCCCTCACAATATTCACACAGCTCCTCTCACTTTACGCACAGCTCCTCACACTAAACACACAGCTCCTCACACTAAACACACTGCCCCTCACAATATTCACACAGCTCATCTCACTGTACACACAGCTCCTCATACTGTGCACACAGCTCCTCACATTAAACACACAGCCCTTCACAATATTCACACAGCTCCTCTCACTGTACACACAGCTCCTCACACTGTGCACACAGATCCTCACACTAAACACACAGCTCCTCACATTCTGCACACAGCTCCTCACACTATACACACAGCTCCTCACACTAAACATACAGTTCCTCACAGTATGCACACAGCTCCTCAGAATACTCACACAGCTCCTCACACTACTCACACAGCTCCTCACACTACGCTCACAGCTCCTCACACTGAACACACAGCTCCTCACGTTAAACACACAGTGCCTCACACTAAACACGCAGCTCCTCACTCTAAACGCACAGTTCCTCACGCTAACCACACAGCTCGTGACACTGATCACACAGCTCCGAACACTGAGCACGCAGCTCCTGACATTAAACACAGTTCCTCACACTTTGCACACAGCTCCTCACACTGATCACACAGCTCCTTACACCATGCACACAGTTCCTCACACTGGACACACAGCCCCTCACACTGTACACACAGCACCTCACACTGAACACACAGCCCCTCACCCGAAATTAACCGCACCTCACACTAAACACAGAGCTCCTCACAGATCCTCACACGAAACACACAACCCCTCATACTAAACACCCACCTCCTCACACTGAACACGCAGCTCCTCACACTAAACACAAAGCCCCTCACACTAAATAAACAGCTCCTCAAACTAAACGCATAGTTGCTCACACTGAACAAACAGCCCCTCGCACTAAACACACATCCCCTCTCACTAAATACACAGCCCCTCACACTGAACACACAGTCCCTCACAAAAACACACAGCTCCTCACACTAAACACACAGCCCCTCACACTAAATACACAGCCTGTCACACTAAATACACAGCCCCTCACACTGAAAACACAGCCACACACAAAAACACACAGCTCTCACACTAAACACAGAGCCCCTCACAATCTATTCACAGCTCCTCACACTGTGCACACAGCTCCTCACACTAAACACAGCTCTTCACACTATGCGCACAGCTCCTCACATTCAACACACAGTTCCTCACACTAAACATGCAGCTCCTCACAGTAAACACATATTTCCTCACAAGAAAAACACACAGCTCTTCACACTATGCACACAGCTCCTCACAGTACACATACAGGACCTCACACGAAACACACAGCTCCTCACACTATGCACACAGGTCCTCACACTGAACAAACAGCTCCGCACACGAAACACACAGCCCCTCACATTAAACACACAGCTCCTCACACTGTGCACACAGCTCCTCACACTAAACACAGCTCTTCACACTATGTGCACAGCTCCTCACACTCAACACACAGTTCCTCACACTAAACACTCAGCTCCTCACAGTAAACACACAGTTCCTCACATAAAAAACACGCAGCTCCTCACACGATGTACACAGTTCCTCACTCTGAACATACAGCTCCTCACACTATGCACACAGCTCCTCACACTATGCAAAAAGCTACTCACACTGAACACACAGTTGCTCACACGAAACACGCAGCTCCTCACACTAATCACACGGACCCTCACACTGAACTACAGCCCCTCAAACTAAACACACAGCTCCTCACACACAACACACTTCGCCTCACACTATTCACACAGTTCCTCGTACTAAACACACAGCTCCTCACACTAAACACACAGCTCCTCACAATATACACAAAGCTCCTCACACTAAACACAAAGCTCCTCACACTATGCACACAGCTCCTCACAGGAAACTCACAGCTCTTCACACTGTGCACAAAGATTCTCACACTATGCTCACAGCTCCTCACCTTGATCTCACAGCTCCGCACACGAAACACACAGCCCAGCACACTAATCACAAAGCCCCGCACACTAAAAACACAGCTGCTCACAGTTTGCACACAGCTCCTCACACTGTGCACATAGCTCCTCACACTAAACACACAGACCTGACTCTAAACACACAGCTACTCACACTAAAAACACAGCCGCTCACAATATTCACACAGCTCCTCACACTGAACAAACTGCTCCTCACTCTGTGCACACAGCTACTCACACTGAGCAAACGGCTCCTTACACTGAAAACACAGCTCCTCACGCTATGCACACAGCTGCTCACACTAAACACACAGCTCTTCACACGAAACACACAGCTCCTCACACTAAAAACACAGCTCCTCACACGAAACACACAGCTGCTCATACTAAACACAAAGCTCTTCACACGAAACACACAGCTCCTCACACTAAACACACAGCTGCTCACACTAAATACTTAGCTCCTCACACTATGCACACAGCTCCTCACACTAAACTCACAGCTCTTCACACTGTGCATACAGCTCCTCACACTATAGTAACAGCTCCTCACACTGAACACACAGCTCCTCACACGAAACACAAAGTTCCTCACACAATACACTGTTCCTCATACGAAACTCAGTTCCTCACACGATGCACACAGCTCCTCACACGACACACACAGCTTGTCACACTATGCACACTGCTCTTCACACTGAACAGCCACCTCCTCACACTATCAACACAGCTCCTTACAATTTATGCACAGCTCCTCATAATAAACACATAGTTCCTCACACGATAAAGTCAGCTCTTCACACTAAGCGACCAGCTCCTCACAGTATGCACACAGCTCCTCACAATATGCACACAGCTCCTCACACTATGCACACAGCTACTCACAGTATGCACACGGCTCCTCACACTGAAAACACAGCTCCTCACACTATGCACAAAGTTTTTCACACTGAGCACATAGCTCCTCACAGTATGTACACAGCCCCTCACACTAAAAACACAGATCTTCACACTATGCACACAGCTCCTGACACGAAACACACAGTTCCTCACACTAACCATGGAGCTCCTCACACTAAAGACACAGCTCCTCACACTAAACACACAGCTCCTCAAACTATGCACACAGTTCCTCACACTGAACACACAGCTCCTCACGCTATGCACACAGATGCTCACACTAAAAATACAGCTCCTCAAACTATGCACACAGTTCCTCACACTGAACACACAGCTCCTCAAACTATGCACACTATTACTCACACTGAACACATAGCTCCTTACACTATGCACACAGTTGCTCACGTTAAAAACACAGCTCCTCACACTAAATACAGCTCCTCACACTGAACACACAGCCCAGCACACTAATCACACAGCCCCTCACACTATGAACACAGCTGCTCACACTATGCACAAGGCTCCTCACAGTAGACACACAGACCCTGACTCTAAACACACAGCCCCACAATATTCACACAGCTCCTCACACTATACACACAGCTCCTCACACTGTGCACAAAGCTCCTCACACTATGCACACAACTCTTGACACTGAGCATACAGCTCCTCACACTAAACACGCAGCTCCTCACACTGAAGACACAGCTCCTCACACTGAACACACAGCTCCTCACACTCAACACTCAGTTCCTCACACTGAACACACAGCTCCTCACACTAAACACACAGCTCCTCACACTAAACATACAGCTCCTCACACTAAACACACTGTTCCTCACAGTAAAAACACACAGCTTCTCACACTATGCACACAGCTCCTCACACTAAACACAGATCTCCTCACAACACACAGCTCCTCACAATATAAACACCGCTCCTCACAGTAAACACACAGCTCCTCAAACTGAACACACAGCTCCTCAGACTAAACACACAGCTCCTCACACTAAACACACAGCTCCTCACAATATAAACACAGCTCCTCACACTAAAAACACAGCTCCTCACACTAAACCCACAGCTCCTCACACTAAACACACAGCTCCTCACAATATAAACACCGCTCCTCACACTAAACATACAGCTCCTCACAATATAAACACCGCTCCTCACAGTAAACACACAGCTCCTCACACTAAACACACAGTTCCTCACACGAAACACACAGTTACTCACACTAAACACGCAGCTCGTCACACTAAACACACAGTTCCTCACACTAAACACGCAGCTCCTCACACTATGCACATAGTTCCTCACACTAAACACACAGTTCCTCACACTAAACAAGCAGCTCCTCACACAAAAAACCCAGTTCCTCACATGAAAAACACACAGCTCCTCACACTATGCACACAGTACCTCACACTTAAAACACAGCTCCTCACACTAAACACACAGCTCCTCACACTGGACACACAGCTCCTCACAATATAAACACAGCTCCTCACACTAAACACATAGTTCCTCACATTAAATACATAGTTCCTCACACTATACACATAGCTCCTCACACTAAACATACAGCTCCTCACAGTATGCACACAGCTCGTCACACTACGCTCATCACACTCAACACATAGCTCCTCGCAATATGCACACAGTTACTCACACTAAAAACACAGCTCCTGACACTAAACACAGTTCCTCACATTAAACAAATTTCCTCACACTGGGCATCAAGCTCCTCACACTGAACACCCAGCTCCTCACACTAAACACATAGCTCCTCAAAATATATAGGCAGCTCATAACACTAAATACACAGGCTCTCACACTATGCACACAGCTCCTCAGAATGTACACACAGCCCCTCACACTGAACACACAACTCCTCGCACTAAACAAAGAGCACCTCACACTAAAAACACAGCCCCTCACACTGAACACAGCTCCTCACAGTAAAAACACAGAAACTCACACAGAACTCACAGCCCCACACACTGAAAACACAGCTCCTCACACTAAACGCAGAGCCCCTCACACTGAACACACAGCCGCTCACAAAAACACACAGCTCCTCACACTAAACACACAGCTCCTCAGACTAAACACACAGCTCCTCACTATATATACACAGCTTCACACACTAAACACACAGCCCTTCACACTAAACACACAGGCCCTCACACTGAACACACAGCCCCACACAAAAACACACAGCTCCTCACACTAAACACACTGCTCCTCAGACTAAACACACAGCTCCTCACAATATATACACAGCCCCTCACACTAAACACACAGATCCTCATACTAAACATACAGGCCCTCACACTAAACACATATCTACTCATACTGAACACACAGCCCCTCACACTAAACACACAGCCCCTCACACTGAACACACAGCCCCTCACAATATATACACACCTGCTCGCACTAAAAACACAGCTCCTCACACTAAACACACAGGGCATCATACTAAACACACTGCTCTTCACTCTGTGCACAATGCTCCTCACAATGAACAAACAGCCCCTCACAATATAGACACAGCACCTCAGACTAGACACACAGTCCCTCACAATATGCACTCTGTTCCTCACACGGAATACACATGTTAAAAACACAGCTCCTCACACTGAACACACAGTTCCTCAGACAATGCAGACTGCACCTCACACTAAACACACAGCTCCTCACACTGAGCACAGACCTCACACTGAGCACAGGTCCCAACACTGAACACACAGCTCCGCACACTAAACACACATCTAATCACACTGAACACACAGCCCGTCACATTAAAAACACATCCCCTCACACGAAACACACAGCTCCTCACACTGAACAAAGAGCCCCTCACACTGAACACAAAGCTCCTAACACTAAACACACAGCCCCTCACAGTAAACACACAGCTCCTCACACTAAACACACAGGCCCTCACACTAAACTCACATCTACTCACACTGAACACACAGCTCCTCACTCTAAACACACAGCTCCTCCCACTAAACACACGGCTCCTCACACTAAACACACAGCCCCTCACAGTAAACACATATCTGCTCACACTGAACACACAGCCCCTCACACTAAACAAACAGCCCCTCACACTAAACACACAGCTCCTCACAATAAACACACAGGCTCTCACACTGAACACACAGCTCCTCACACTAAATACACAGCCCCTCACACTGTGCACACAGCTCCTCACATTAAACACACAGCTCGTCACACAGAACAAACAGCCCCACACACTATGCGCACAGCTCCTCACGATATTCACACAGCTCCTCACACTGTGCACACAGCTCCTCACACTAAAGCAACAGCCCCTAACACTAAACACACAGCCGCTCACACTGAACACACAGCTCCTCAGATTAAACACACAGCTCGTCACACAGAACAAACAGCCCCACACACTATGCGCACAGCTCCTCACGATATTCACACAGC
>JARFOE010073231.1:0-11909 GCA_031763465.1 Squatina squatina
TTTTGGGTTGCGGTTTCCCATGAGTTGGTGGGGAAGTTGCATTTCTTCAATAAGGCCTTGAGGACGTCCTTGTAGCGTTTCCTCTGCCCTCCTCTGAGTTGTTTCCCATGGCGGAGTTTGGAATAGGGAGATTGTTTGGGAGTCTTGTCTCTGGCATGCAGACGATGTGACCAGCCGATCCCAGCTGATTGAGCATAACCAGGGCCTCGATGCTATGGGTGTTTGCCTGGTTGAGGATGCTGACGTTGTTGCGTTTGTCCTGCCTGCTTATTTGCAGGATTTTGTGAAGGCAGCGTTGGTGATATTTCTCTAGAGCCTTGAGGTGTCGGCTGTACAGTGTCCATATCTCCAATGCATCAAAGCGAGCGGGTATCACTGCTACTCTGTAGACGATGATGTTGATGTCCAGCCTGAGGTTTTTGTCCTCGAACACTGTCTTCCTCAGGTGCCCGAATGCTACACTAGCGCAATGGAGGTAATGCTGGATCTCGCCGTGTAAGTCTGCCTTAGCTGAGAGGAGACTTCTGAGATATGGGAAGTGTTCCACAGTGTCCAGGAAATTGCCATGTATTTTGATGTTTGGGGCTTGGTGGTGTGTGCCAGGAGCGGGCTGCTCTAGCAGTTTAGTCCCGACTATGCTTAGAGTAAGTCCCATTCTCTCGTATGCCTCGATGAATATGTTGATGGTGGTTTGGCGCTCAGTCTCCCAGTGTGGGCAGACGTAGGCATCATCTGCATATTGCATCTCGGTGAGGAAGATAGAGGAAACCTTGGATCTGGGCTCTAGACAATGAAGGTTGAAGAATTCAGCCAACATATACAATAGTTATAAGTAAATATCTGGGCTAAAGTTAAGGCGAAGAGACTTGTGACTGTCCCAAGGGCATTCCATCTTTTGATGGCAAACGTTCATACATTGCCACTATTCGACTAACATGGGCTGCAACTTCATATGCATTTATTCCCACAGCTGATGTCACGCTTGAGATATTTGTAAAAAATTCAATCAATTTGCCCTCCAGGTCTGTCCGACAAACTCTATTAATTTGCAGTAATGTGCATGCCAATCTTTATTTTTAACCGTTGTATATGTCACCGGAGTTTTTAACCTAGATATTGGCCATCTCCTGATCTGCGTGCAGAGCATTCTCTCTCTTTGAGTATCCAAACTCTTTTTCCGAATACACAGTGACACGATTCTAATTCCTCTTTCTCCCACATTCGCCTCTGGCTAAAATGCTCAGGGCAAGCAGGCTGGGATACTTTGACGATTGACACTAATTTAGAATATTCTGACAGTAAGTTGATAATGTTGCAGTGCAGTTCTGCACTGACCGGCTTGAATGGCCGAGTCCACTTCCCTTATTTCAAAGAACAACAATCGAACATATTTTTTTCAGCATTTATCACATTTGCTTGCAATATGCACGTAGATACAATAATTCAGCTTGAAATCGCATCCACTGGCTGTTACTGTGTTTACAGACATTCTACGGATAATAAGAGCATTGAATGTTAATGCAAGTTCCATCCTCTTTCACCTGCTATAAAATTTCAGCATTTGCTGATCAGAGGGAAAAGCTCTGAATTGTTTCTCTGTTTATTTCCTGCACTTTCCCATCCTCTCGACTCGCTACTCCCCGTTTGTTCTTGTCAGCTGACCTCTATTCTGATATCTCACCTTCCCCCTTCTCCCTTTCTGTGCACTGCTCTCCTCCGCTTCTAACCAGCGCTGCTCCAATCTGTTCGCTGCTCTTCCCCTTTCAAATCCTTTCCTCTCCTGCCCTCCTCTCCTCTCTTCATGCTCACCCCGTCCTCAGTCTTATCGGAAGACAGGAACAGGAGTTGGCCTTCCAACCCCTCGAGCCTGCTCCACCATCGGGATCCCTATACCCACCTTTGGCCTATAGTCATTAATACCTTTCATTAACATAAATCTTTCAAACTCTGATTTAAATTTTGCAATTGACCCAGCATCAATTGCCGCTTACTGAAGCATGTCCCAAAATTCTACAGCCCTTTGTATGAAGAAGTGTCTCCGAATGTCACCCCTATAATAACTAACTCTAAATTTTACACTGTATTCCCCCATTCCGAGAATCTCCAAACAGCGGACATAGTATCATTCCATCTACTTTATCTGTTCCCCATAATATGCTACTTCCGTATTCTGTCTCGCTCCCTCTCTGACATTCCCGTTCCTCGTATGGTGCACTTTCTCCATTCGCTCACCTTCCTCCCATTCCCATATGCTTCCTATTCCCGAACTGACTTTAATCAATCATCACACAGCCCTCCAACCATTTTCTGGCCTGAATATTGCCCTTGACTTCACTCCTCCCGTGCAACAGTTTTGGAATTCAGTCATGAGTGGGGACGAGCAACTAAATCTAAGCTGGTAATTCAAACTCAACTTCCAACATATAGCTGGTAGCGAATGCTTTACAACCTATTGTGCTCACCCAATGATGTATTTCTGCACCGAACGATCTCTTTCCAGAGCATACTGTTGGATGTTAATTAAGTTGTCGACATGTCTTTCTCACCTAAGAGCATTAAATAGCCATTTCCAGCGCATATATACACTTTATTTTTCATGGTTCTGGAGCCAGCACACGTAAAATTGCTCTGATGATTCGTTTTGTCTAATTACGTTTTGCCAAATAAGATTACAGGCAAAGCATGTTCGGAAAGAAGCACTTTCGTGTAAAACATGTTGCTACATAGATACTTGTGATAATGTGATAAGCAAGCAATGTTAAGTCTGCTAGAGAATCTGATGAAGGAATAAATCAACGCGGTAGGTTTTGTTGTTTGTATCTAGCACCAGCCTTTCACAGACCTTAATTCCCGTTCTTTCTAATTATTGGGAGGATACTCAGCCAGATTCTATAAGCCGTTTGTTTCCATGCAGGGCTTAGGATAATAAAGGCAACAGCATTTCCACCAGGATTCCCAAGTAGACATTTGTTTTCACGGGGCTTGGCGAATAACATGCATCAATCACCCGTTGCTGAGATCTATTATTTATTTTTCCCTTCGGCACACAAGCTTGTGCCGGGAACAGTGACCGAGGCAGCTTCTTCCCGATTCAGGATTGCCATATTCAAAGTGGCATAGGTGATCTCCTGATTGTCATTCTCTGCTACTTCCAAATCGAGTCTCTGTGATCAACAACATGATAAAGAGACAAACCTTAAATATATTTGCATAACCTGACACGTTCCTTGTCTCCAATTCTCACTTTCTATCTCTCTGTCTCCCATCCCCATCTTGCGCTCCATATCACACAGTCTCTCGCTCTCTTTCTCTCCGACTGTATATTTCCTTCTCTCTCCCTCTCTCTCTCTCTCTCCCTCTCTGTCCCTTTCTGAATTTTTCTGTCTTTCTCTCTGTCTCCCAGGCTCTCTCTCTCTCTCAATCCATCTCTCCCACTTTATAATTTATATTCACGATTTTCGTTATAGGAGGCAGCAGAGAATAATTAACATTATTTCAAAACATCAGAACATAAGAAATAGGAGCATGAGTAGGCCTTCCAGCTCCTCGAGCCTGCTCTGCCAGTGAACAATTTCATGGCTGCTGTTCTCCGTCAAAGCCACTTCCCTCCATATTCTGCATATCTCTTGATGCCTTTCACATCTGGAAAACAAGCAATCCATTTTGAATGTACCTCAAATATTGACCCTCTACAGTGCTCTGGGTTGGAGAATTCCAAAGATTCACCACCCTCTGTATGAAGAAATTTCTCCTCATCTCATTCTCAAGTGGCCTACCCAATATTCTGAGACTGTGACCCCTGAGTCTAGACTCCCAAAGCAGGGGAAACATCCTCCATGCATCAACCTGTCGATCTCTGTCAGAATTCTGTGCTTACATTCCTCTCAGCATCGGAAGTACGACTCCTTCTGACATCTGAAAGGAAAAATTTTGCATTTTATTACAGGATTTATTTGTGGTAACCTGCACATCAAAGAGAAAGTCGTCTGGCGACAATAATTCTGCATATGATTCATGCATGATTGTATAATTTTTAATATAAGCTGATTCTGTATTCCATTTGTATTAAATAACCTGCAAATAATACAACATGGTTCCGAGCCAACGACTACCTCCAAGAACTGTCTTTGATTATTGAAATCAACTGCAGTCCTCGACTGACCATCTCTCACCGTCCAGGCACTCTGCACAGCTGCATTGCTCTGACTGTAAGGGGACATTGTTCTATTCCTACTGTAATACAACCTGGGCCTGAGCTTATGAGAAAATTAGCTACACAATACAGAGCTTGGACCTTTTGCCGTATACTCATTTCTAGGTGTTTGCCCAGCCTATAATCTTTTCAGGTTTTCATCTGTGCAAAAGCATTATTTAAAGCAGTGAGTGTGTACACAGTATTGTATATCCTACTGTGGTATATGCTGAAATTGAAACTGTCTGTTGTTCAGATTTAGAAACAAGGTTAAGAATTCCTTTTCTTCACCATTTGCGCTACCATTAAAATGTTAGAATGAGGGAAATGTGGATAACATTCTAAAGATGTTGTTCCAATTTCCATCTGTTTTCCCAGTGAGTGTTTACGGGATAGACTGCACCTAGCCTCTTGGATGCAAAGAAATATTTCGGATTTGCCAGCCATTAAATAAACCACCTATTTTTATGTTCCGTTACAAGCAGTTGATGGTCAGCCAGCCCAAACCGTCCTGATTTGCCCATGGGGCATGTTGACTAGATGCCTTGATATGATAAATAGCACGAACAACAATGCCCCGTTGTATCTAATTGCAATCCTGAGCTCAATTTTAGCGCGCAGAAACTACATGTTCCAGAAAAAGGAATGGACAATAGATCAGCTTCTTTCCAAAGCAGGTGTTATGCGTAACACGCTTAACAACGGTCCCAAATACCTGCAATCAATACAGCATATAGCAGAGTTTGTTGAGTTGCACTTTGCATTTTGCTGTGTGGTGTAAAATAGATGTTTATTTTCACATTTTGATATACAGAGGTAGCGAAAGGATCACATAGGAAATACTGCAGTGAAACAAGCCAGGATCTCTGGTCTACTCGAGCCTCCTTTCGATTTCCTCATCCAAACCTATCAGAGTAACCCTCTGCATCTTCCTCCCTCAAATAATTGTCCATCCTCCCCTTAAATGCATCTACACTATTCGCATCAACCATTACATGTGGTAACGAGTTTCACACTCTCAGCACTCTCTGTGTTAAGAAGTTTCTACTGAATTCTCTATTAGGTTTCATTTCCACGATCGAATAAAATGATATGTTTAGCTGTGGATGGTGACACAGCACAAGCGGTAAAGCTTTGGTCACCAGTTTAGCACAGCAATTGACATTTGGAAATTAGAACTCAATATCTGGCATGTCGTAGAATGGATGAAAGTTATGATCCACCAGTTTTGTCTCCAATTCCACTCCTGTCGTATCAAATCCTTCACAAGCCAGTTAATTACTTTACTTTAAAAGAAACATTCGATATTAGTTGTACTGAATAATTTAAAGTTACACTGGCTACGTATTTTGAAGGGAACATTGAAGCAATCAAAACAACTGTGACAAGGAAAATGAAAACGATCAATATTATCGTTTGCATCTTGATGATTTAAGCCAATGATGCTGATGTAATGCCAGCAATATTGTACTTACGCATGTCCTCATTGGATGCCTGAACTGTGGCTTCTCTTGCAGTGGCTGCACTTCTGCAAGATAAAAAAAAATAGTTGTTATATTATCCTATATATAACCAGAAAATAATGTTTTATTATCATTTGTCCTTTTCTAGGACAATTTAAGTGAATAATATTTCTTTGTATATTTTGTTTACAACTTTTAACAAAATAAAATGAATGTTATCCAATGAAGTTATTACCTCTCAATAGGTTGCATTCTTCCTTTGTCTGAAAACAAAATGAGAAAATATATACTAACTCACATGTTCCCAACTTATCATAATTTCAACTGTTGATTCGCTCTTATGGATGTCTTAGTCTCAAAATTGTGTCTACTCCCTTTGTACAAAAGTACGGTGACAATACACCCACAATGCTGTCAAAATATAGAATGAGAAAATTACGATGAAAGTAATTTCCGGGACTTCAGGTTTTTTTTCAGCATAAGAGGATCTTCATTCACTTTCAAGCAAGCAGATCGACCAGGGTTAATTGCAATTTTTTTTGATTGATTCAGCATTCAATGCTTCAGCTGATTCTCGCCCTCCACCAAACTAAATATACAGATTCACAGCTTGTTAATTGTAAGATTGCAGTAGTTTACCAGCTGAACTAATGTTCTGCTCAGATCCAATTTCTGGAGATCCCTTTCAATTGAGACAGGCAGCAGTATTCAACATTTTGTTAACCTTCCTCGCTGACTACCTTCATTTTGGATAGAGATTGTTGGCTGATTGCAAGGTCCCTGCAGCGATTGCACGACATTCATTCACATACAAATACTTCAATTTTCTAGGCGACTTCCTTCTCTTAGCGACCAAGAAGCAGATGAGGGCCACAAGCAGTAAAATGATTATCCCAGCTCCACATCCCAGGCCTGCATATAGTAACCATCCATTTCTTGCATCTGTAACGTGAGTCAAAATGAAAACGTTATGATTTCAACTGCCACAATGTGAACCTTTTTATTACAGCATTTAATATGATTCATCACATGGGGTTAGATGCTTTTTCATTCTCTCTGGGTGCTAAGCATTCTCTCGGCCCTGCTCCCATAAGACATTTCCAGCAGTACTCCAAGCACGGACAGAACCTATCAGATGTTTGTCTTGCATCTAGTTCATCAGAACGAGCAACACAGAGATTCATGCCTAATCTTCCCTGATTTTCGTTCCTGCTCTATGCCCAGTTGAACATAATGCACACTTGGCGAAAATCGAGGTCAGATTCTAGAGCTCGATCTTCTCTCTCTTTAATAACAAATATTACAGAGATAGTGATGAGGAGGATTCTCTTCAAAAGTCCAATAGCCCTGCTGCAAATTATCAGCCATCAAACTCCTAAATTGATGGACATGTGGATGAAATTGGCGAAAGGTTAATTTACTGAGAGCAAAGGAACTGAATATCAGGCCATTCTCCAATTTCCACCCCAAGCTAAAGGACATAGATCATAGAAAATACCAGGCACCGAGTGGAGTCCTCGCACTGTAGGATTGTACCAGTGGGATGCTTTGGGAACTGAATTTGATGTGAGCATATTAATTTCTGCATGATCGATAATCATACGGGGGATGAGCAGCGAGGTGATTTCTAAATAGAGCTCTGCTAGCTGTGGTGGAGGACAACATTTTAACCAGCAACTAAGATGAGTTTGCTGCTAAAACAGGATGATAATGCAAATGCATTGGCCAGTGGTCGCAGTTCCTAGTTTTTGTACCTAAAGCTCCTGTTATATCTCAGTTATTGCACTGATATGGAACGTCAGTTTCCTCAACCATTGCCAAGTTTTTAAGTTAAAGCATCATAACAGAAATTTGTTGAATAAATCCGTCAAGGTGCCATTGGGAGATTGTCCGAGGCCTTGCCTATGTCTTAAATGAAAAGACAACTTAGAACACGGAAAGATGCCATTCGACCCAAATTGTCAACTTCGGCGCAGAGCCACCCCTGAAATCTTATTATAGACTGGTTATTACTTCCTGGATTTCATACTCTATCGCTCTGATCATTAAACCAAGAATTCCAGCAGCTCTTTTTTGAACGACTTGTCAACTTGTGGTGTCACCTTTTTTGACCGGTGAACCTGTACCCCAGAATGCATTGGGTCCTGAACAGCACCAAGCAAGCTTCCATTCAGGCGACAGTTATTAGTCATTCATTTTTAACAAAACGTTTCCACCTCAAGCTCATTAATATTGAATCTACCTCAAAATTTCAACCCAACATCCATCTTAACAATAATTATTTGTAGCTGCATTTGGCTCTCAAAATGTTACCTCCATTTCCTACTTTGATACAATCTGCAGGTTTCTATGTCAGGTGCAAATAAAGATTGTAGCGTCGTAATGGAAAGGATATTGGTGGACATATTCGAGAGATAATTTCAAAGCTGAGGCCCAGGTAGCAGCAGGTACGGCCACCAATGATGGAGTGTTTAAAATTGCAGGTAAGCAAGAGGGCAGATTTTGAGCAGTGGAGGGATCTCAGGTTCTCGCGAGCTGGAGGAGGTTATAAAGATAGGCAAGTGCGAGGGATTTGAACAAGAGGATAAGAGGATTAGGCCATTAGGTCCTTCAAACCTGCTCTGCCATTCCATATGATCATGACTGATCCTCAAGCTCAGTGTAATATTCCCGCTTTCTTCCATATTCCTTATTAGACTCGAGAAATCTATCTCTCTCCTACTTGAATATATTCAATGACTTGACTTTCACAGCCTTCTGTGGTACAGAATTCATAAGGTTCACCATCATCTGAGTGAAGAAATTTCTCGTCACACAGAAGTGAAATACTGAGGATGCTGGAATGTAGAATACAAACAAAAAATGCTGCAAAAACTCAGCAGGTCAGGCAGCATCTGTGGAGAGAAAAACAGAGTCAATGATTCGTGTCGATGACCTTTCGTCAGAACTAAAAAAAACGCAGAAATACAGCAACTTTTAAGGCACTGACAGGCAAACTGGTCGTGGTCGGGGGAGGGTGGGCGGTGGTATGGAAGAATGAATGACAAAGTGTAACATAATAGTCTGATTGTCTGGGAGGCAGAAGAGATTAAGAAATGATGCAAGGCAATCATCGGAGATAATGGCAACATAACGAAGCACATTGCATCTTGATGGGTGTAAACAGGGTGGAAAACACACACACACACACACACACACATGCAGCAATGACGGAAGGGAAAAATAGATTTAATTTAAAAAGGTGAAAAGAAAGAAATTAAGAAAATATTAGAGCAGAGGTTTTGCTCTGAAATTGTTGAACTCACTGTTAAGTCCAGATGGCTGCAAAGTGCCAAATCGAAAGATGAGGTGCTGTTCGACGTCATCTCAGTCCTAAAAGGCCTACCCCGTATTCTGAGACTGTGACATTTGGTTTTAGAAACCCCAACCAGGGGAAAAATCCTCTGTGCATCTAGTCCGTCGAGCCCTGTCGGAATTTTATATGTTTCAATAAGATTATCTATCATTTTTTAAAAACTCTGTGAATAAAGGCGTAGTCAACCCAATCTCTCCCCATTCGAAAGTCCTGCCATCGGCAGAACCAGTTTGTTGAACATTCACTGCACTCCCTTTGTCACAAGTATTTCCTTTCTGAGGAAAGGAGAACAAAACTGCACAGAGTACTCCAGGTCTGATCGAACCAAGGCCCTATATAGCTGTGTAAAGCATCTTTGCTAATTTACTCAAATCCTCTTAAAATGAAGACCAACATAGTACTTGCCTGAATAACTGCTTGCAGCACCTGCATGCTTGCTTTCATTGACTTGTGCAGAAAGACACCCAGGTGCCTTTGTAAATCAATATTTCCCAATCTATTAACATTTAAAAAATACTTCTGCGATTTTCGCTCAATATTACCAAAGGCATGTGAGCTTTGATTGGATGGAGTTGATGTCACGGATTTTTGCTCAATCTCAAACTTCCTTCAGACCATGCAGAAAGTGGAGGAGTGCCTAAGCGTCTATAGCAGTCAGTGGACACATTTCATTATTGAATGTGTTGTTGAGCTTCAGTTCACTACAATGGACAGAATTCAATTCATACCATTTCCTGGCATGTACCCTGTGATCGGTCAATGAGAGCAATTCAGGTAAAACCAAGAGAATGGAAGAAGATATCGGGAGTTTCCTGGGTATCCAATGCATTTCACGAATAAGAGTTAGTGCTGCCTGGGCTGTCGAGTGCCTGTTGCAACCCTATTATGCAAAACAAAGTGAGGGCTGCAAATGCCATGTAACTACAACAGTGACTACACTCCAAATATTGCTACGCTGTCTGTAAAGCGCTTTGAGAAATCAGGTTGTCATAAAAGGCGCTATGTAAATGTAAGTTACACTTTGTTCTCTTAATTTACACCACGATATTTCCAAAGGAGATAGAGAGATACACAGCTGTGGATGCATGGTTAACAGATCGACCGAATAAGTTAAAGATTTACATCAATTCCGTTAAAGAGACATTTGGTGTTTTAATTTTTTTTAAGGAGCCATCCATATCGGGGCTCTACCTCCTTTCATCCTCTTTGAAAACTCTAGTATAAGAGTGCTCAGAACATGGGTGACATCCGTTTCTTTTTTATGATACTGGACCACATTTAGTTTGTATGCGATAAAGATATTTTCCACTGCCATACAATTTCAAGCACTAGGTTGAATATGCACATTTTAAAAAAGTACAGCTCCGAACTTTACCTTAGCCCTGTAATTGCTCAATTCAGGCCGTTTCCTGAACACTTCCATTTACCCTTTGAAATAAAGACAATTATCCTTCTGGAAGTTAAGCTTAAAGGACCCGAGAGCCACACTCACCGAACCCAAGAACAACTGTGAGACCAAGCATTGTGCAATAAGATTCACATAGATTGTTGGGAGTAAGTTCCTTTTCTTAGTTCTGTAATGACTGGTTTGAAGTTGACGTATATGACACTGCTGTTGCTGCAACACCCTGGAATCCAGCATATAGGTCAACAATACTGCAGTCACCAATCAGAGCACATTGTTAAAATTAGCCAAGCTATCAATAAGGAACAAAGAGAATCACTCACTGTCAGCAGATAAGTTGACTCAGAGCAGTTCCTTCAACATTAATTGAACATGGTACAGAACTATATATGTGTACACGAAGCACACAGCAACAGTGTCTTTTTGGTTTTTGAATTTCAGGCAAACATGAAGCATTTACCTTTGCTACAAAATTTTCAACATTGCAAATTATGTTCAATGTTAAAGGAAAGAACATTCTATATAAAAGTAGAGTGATGCTGATACTGGAACAAGCCCAGAATATCTGGTTTCCACTTTAGATTCAGTGATTTGCATTCATGACGTCAATGAGACCGAAAGTGCAGATATTCATGTTATTAAATCTCTGTTGCAAACTCTAATTAACCTTTTTTTTCAAATATGTTTAATCACTACATTGTTGATGTTGCAGATTTGTTATCTGTTTATTATAATAACTGAACTATTTCTGCAGTCAGTAATCAAATTAATAGGACACATTGTTTGCCACGGCATTTCATGGTCGCATGAGACTGCCACAGACAATTACTTCACCATTTTATACATTTCTCATCTCAAGTAAGAATATATTACATACAAGCAGTGCTTCAGACATGTCCGTTCATCTAAAGTCAATTCGTTTCCTTCTGAGAGCTAAAACACAATTGGGAAATATCAATCTTTCTCTCTCCCTCTTACGTCATATCCACATGAAGCTACATTTGTACATCTCTCTCTCTCTCTCTCTCTCTCTCTCTCTCTCTCTCTCTCTCTCATTCTTTGTTCATATGTCAGACCTGCCATCCCAGGAATCAATCTTGTAAACCTTCGCTGCAGTCCCTCAACAGCAAGAATGTCCTTCCTCAGAGTAGGAGACCAAAACTGCACACAATACTCCAGGTGTAGTCTCACCAAGGCCCTGTACAACTCAATAGGACCTCCCTGCTCCGATACTCAAATCCTCTTGCTCTGAATGCCAACATGACATTTGCTTTCTTCACTGCGTGCTGTACCTGCAAACCTACTTTCAATGACTGATGTGCAATGACACCCAGGTCTCGTTGCACCTCCCCTTCTCCTAATCGGTCACCATTCAAATAATAATCTGCCTTCTTGTTCTTGCCACCAAAGTGGATACCCTCACATTTATCCACATTATACTGCATCTGCCATGTATCTGCCCACTCACCTAACCTATCCAAGTCACCCTGCAGC
>JARFOE010094055.1:0-11829 GCA_031763465.1 Squatina squatina
CAGAGGGAGCTCTGTATTGTAATGTGGAGTGGGGTCTGTATTGTAATGCGGAGGGAGCTCTGTATTGTCATGTAGAGGGTGCTCGGTATTGTAATGTAGAGGGAGCTTGGTGTTGTAATACAGAGGGTGCTCTGTATTGTAATGTGGAGGGGGTCTGTATTGTCATGCGGAGGGAGCTCTGTATTGTCATGTAGAGGGTGCTCGGTATTGTAATGTAGAGGGTGCTCGGTATTGTAATGTAGAGGGGGCTCAGTATTGTAATGTAGAGGGAGCTCTGTATTGTAATGTAGTGGAAGCTCGGTATTGAATTGTAGAGAGAGCTTTGTGTTGCAATGTAGAGGGAGCTCTGTTTTTAATCTAGAGGGAGCTCTGTATTGTAATGTAGAGGGTGATCGGTATAGTAATGTAGAGGGAGCTCGGGACTGTAATGTAGAGGGAGCTCTGTATTGTAATATAGAAGGAGCTCAGTATTGTAATGTGGAGGGAGCTCTGTAACCTAATGTTGTTGGAGTTCTGTACTGTAATGTAGAGGGAGCTTGGTATTGTAATGCAGAGGGAGCTCAGTATTGTAATGTAGAGGGAGCTCTGTATTGCAATGCAGAGGGACCTCTGTGTTGTAATGTAGAGGGAGCTCTGTATTGCAATGTTAAGGCAGCTCAGTATTGAAATGGAGAGAGAGCTAGTATTATAATGTAGAGGGAGCTCGGGACTGTAATGTAGAGGGAGCTCTGTATTGTTTTCTAGAAGGAGCTGTTTGTAATGTGGGGGGAGCTCTGTATTGTAATGTAGGGAATGCTCGGTATTGTAATGTAGTGGGATCTAAGGACTGTAATATAGCGGGAGCTCGGTCTGTAATATAGAGGGAGCTCTGTTTTGTAATGTAGAAGGAGCTCGGTATTGTAATGTAGAGGTCGCTCAGTATCCTAATGTAGTGGGAGTCCTGTATTGAAATGTAGAGGGAGCTCGGTATTGTAATGTAGAGGGAGCTCGCTATTGTAATGTAGCAGGAGCTCTTTATTGTGATGCAGAGGGAGCTCAGTCTTGTAATGTAGTGGGAGATCTGTATTTTAATGTAGAGTTGGCTCTGTATTGTAATGCAGAGGGAGCTCTGTATTGTAATGTAGAGGGAGCTCTGTATTGTAATGTAGAGAGAGCTTTGTATAGCAATATAGGGGGAGCTCTGTATTGTGATGGAGAGGGAGCCATGTAATGTAGTGTAGAGGAATGTCTGCATTGTAATGTAGAGGGAGCTGAGTATCCTAATGTAGTGGGAGTCTGGTATTGAAATGTAGAGGGAGCTCGGTATTGTAATGTAGAGGGAGCTCTGTGTTGTAATGTAGAGAGAGCTTTGTATTGCAATGTAGAGGCAGCTCTGTATTGTAATACAGAGGGAGCTCTGTATTGTAATGCAGAGAGAAGTCAGTATTGTAATGTAGAGAGAGCTTTGTATAGCAATGTAGAGGGAGCTCTGTATTGTTATGCAGAGGGAGCTCTGTTTTGTAATGTAGTGGGAGCTCGGTACTGTATTGTAGAGGGACCTCTGTATTGCAATGTAGAGGGTGCTTGGGAAAGTAATGCAGAGGGAGATCTGAATTATAATGTAGAAGGGAGCTCTATTTTGTAATGTAGAGGAAGCTCTGTATTGTACTGTAGAGGTAGCTCGGTATTGCAATGTAGAGGGAGCTTGGTACTGTAATACAGAGGGTGCTCTGTATTGTAATGCAGAGGGAGCACACTATTGTAATGCAGAGGGAGCTCTGTATTGTAATGTGGAGTGGGGTCTGTATTGTAATGCGGAGGGAGCTCTGTATTGTCATGTAGAGAGCTTTGTATTGCAATGTAGAGGCAGCCCTGTATTGTAATACAGAGGGAGCTCTGTATTGTAATGTCGAGGGAGCTCTGTATTGTAATGTAGAGAGACCTAGTTTTGTAATGTAGAGGGACTCGGTATTGTATTGTAGAGGGAGCGTAGTATTGTAATGTAGAGGGAGGTCTGTATCGTAATGTAGAGGGAGCTTGCTATTGTACTGTAGAGGCAGCCCTGTATTGTAATACAGAGGAGGCTCTGTATTGTAATGTAGAGGGAGCTCTGTATTGTAATGTAGAGAGAGTTAGTATTGTAATGTAGAGACAGCTCGGTATTGTAATGTACAGGGAGATCTGTATTGTAATGTAGAGGAAGCTTGGTATTGTAATGCAGAGGGAGATTGGTATTGTAATGCAGAGGGAGATCTGTATTTTAACGTAGTGTGGGCTCTGTATTGTAACATAGAGGGTGCTCTGTATTGCAACGCAGAGGGAGCTCGGTATTATAGTGTAGAGGGAGCTCTGTATTGCAATTTAGAGAGAGCTTTGTATAGCAATGTAGAGGGAGCTCTGTATTGTGATGCAGAGGGAGCTCGGTATTGTAATGTAGAGAGATCGGTATTGTAATGTAGAGAGAGCTCTGTATTGTAATGTTGAGAGTTCTCAGTATAGTAATGTAGAGTGATCTCAGTATTGTAATACTGAGGGAGCTCTGTATTGGAATGCGGAGGGAGCTCTGTATTGGAATGCGGAGGGAGCTCTGTATTGTAATGTAGATGGAGCTCTGTATTGTAATGTAGAGAGTTCTCAGCATAGTAATGTAGAGTGATCTCGGTATTATAATACTGAGGGAGCTCTGTATTGTAATGTAGAGGAAGCTTTGTCTTGTAATGCAGAGAGAGCTTGGTATTTTATTGCAGAGGGAGCTATCTAGTATAATGCAGAGGGAGCTCTGTATTGTAATGTAGAGACAGCTCAGTATTGCAACGTAGAGGGAGCTATGTATTGTAATGCAGAGTGAGTCGGTATTGTAATGTAGCTGGGGCTCTGTACTGTAATGTAGAGGGAGCTCGGTATTGTAATGTAGAGGGAGCTCGGTATTGTAATGTAGAGGGAGATCAGTATTCTAATGTGAAGGTAGCACGGTATTGTAATGCAGAGGGAGCTCGGTTTTGTAATGTAGAGGGAGCTCTGTATTGCATTGTAGAGGGAGCTCTGTATTGCAATGCAGTGGGAGCTTTGTATTGTAATTTAGATGGAGCTGTGTACTTTAACGTAGAGAGTTGTTAGTATTGTAATGTAGAGTGATCTCGGTATTGTAATGTAGAGGGAGGTTAGTATCCTAATGTAGTGGGAGTCCTGCATTGAAATGTAGAGGGAGCTCGGTATTGTAATGTAGAGGGAGCTCGCTATTGTAATGTAGAGAGAGCTTTGTATTGTAATGCAGAGGGAGCTTGGTATTGTAATGCAGAGGGAGCTCTGTATTGTAATGTAGAGGAAGATCTGTATTGTAATC
Organism: Squatina squatina; assembly: GCA_031763465.1. NCBI lineage: Eukaryota > Metazoa > Chordata > Chondrichthyes > Squatinidae > Squatina > Squatina squatina. The sequence goes on from JARFOE010094055.1 coordinate 3,323, forward strand.
TAAAGGTTGCTCGGTATTGTAATGTAGAGAGAGCTTTGTATAGCAATGTAGAGGGAGCTCTGTATTGTTATGCAGAGGGAGCTCTGTTTTGTAATGTAGTGGGAGCTCGGTACTGTATTGTAGAGGGACCTCTGTATTGCAATGTAGAGGGTGCTTGGGAAAGTAATGCAGAGGGAGATCTGAATTATAATGTAGAAGGGAGCTCTATTTTGTAATGTAGAGGAAGCTCTGTATTGTACTGTAGAGGTAGCTCGGTATTGCAATGTAGAGGGAGCTTGGTACTGTAATACAGAGGGTGCTCTGTATTGTAATGCAGAGGGAGCACACTATTGTAATGCAGAGGGAGCTCTGTATTGTAATGTGGAGTGGGGTCTGTATTGTAATGCGGAGGGAGCTCTGTATTGTCATGTAGAGGGTGCTCGGTATTGTAATGTAGAGGGAGCTTGGTGTTGTAATACAGAGGGTGCTCTGTATTGTAATGTGGAGGGGGTCTGTATTGTCATGCGGAGGGAGCTCTGTATTGTCATGTAGAGGGTGCTCGGTATTGTAATGTAGAGGGTGCTCGGTATTGTAATGTAGAGGGGGCTCAGTATTGTAATGTAGAGGGAGCTCTGTATTGTAATGTAGTGGAAGCTCGGTATTGTAATGTAGAAAGAGCTTTGTATTGCAATGTAGAGGCAGCTCTGATTATAATGCAGAGGGAGCTCTGTTTTTAATCTAGAGGGAGCTCTGTATTGTAATGTAGAGGGTGATCGGTATAGTAATGCAGAGGGAGCTCGGGACTGAAATGTAGAGGGAGCTCTGTATTGTAATATAGAAGGAGCTCAGTATTGTAATGTGGAGAGAGCTCAGTAACCTATTGTTGTTGGCGTTCTGTACTGTAATGTAGAGGGAGCTTGGTATTGTAATGTAGAGCGAGCTCCCTAGTGTAATGTAGAGGGAGCGCTGTACTGTAATGTAGAGGGAGCGCTGTATTGTAATGTATATGGAGCTCGGTATTGTCATGCAGAGGGAGCTTGGTATTGTAATGCAGAGACGCTTAGTATTGTAAAGTAGATGGAGCTCCGTGTTGTAATACAGAGGGAGCACTGTATTGTATTACAGAGTGTGCTCGGTATTGTAATGTAGACGGAGCTTGGTATTGTACTGTAGAGGGAGCTCAGTATTGTAATACAGAGCTAGCTCGGTATTGTAATGTAGAGGGAAATTGGTATTCTAATGTAGAGGGAGATCGGTATTGTGATGTGGAGGGAGCTCGGTATTGTAATGTAGAGGGAGCTCTGTAGTGTAATGCAGTGGGAGCTCAGTATTGTAATGTAGAGCGAGCTCTGTATTGTAATGTAGATGGAGCTCTGTAATTTAATTTAGAGAGTTCTCAGTATTGTAATTTAGAGTGATCTCGGTATTGTAATACAGAAGGAGCTCTGTATTATAATGCAGAGGGAGATCTTTGTTGTAATGTAGAGGGGGCTCTGTATTTTAACGTAGAGAGAGCTTTGTATTGTAATGCAGAGGGAGCTTTGTATTGTAACACAGAGGGAGCTCAGTACAGTAAAGTAGATGGAGCTCGGTGTTGTAATGCAGAGGGAGCTCTGTATTGTAATGTAGAGGGAGCTCTGTATTGTAATGTAGAGGGAACTCTGTATTGTAATGTACAGGGAACTCGGTATTGTAATGCAGAGGGAGCTCTGTATTTTAATGTAGCGGGAACTCGCTATTGTAACGTAGAGGGAGCTCGGTAATGTATTGTAGAGGGAGCTCGGTATTGTAATGTAGAGGGAGATCTGTATTGTAATGTAGAGGGATCTCTTTATTGTAAAGGGATCTCTTTATTGTAATGTAGAGGGAGCTCTGTACTGTAATGCAGAGGGAGCTCTGTATTGTATTGTAGTTGAATGTATGCATTGTAATGTAGAGGGAGCGCGGTAAGTAATGCAGAGGGTGCTTGGTATTGTAATGTAGAGGGAGCTCGGTATTGTAATGCAAATCGTGCTCTGTATTGCAATGTAGAGGGAGCTTGGGAAAGTAATGCAGAGGGAGCTCTGTATTGTCACCTAGAAAGGGCTCTATATTGTAATGTAGAGGCAGCTCGCTATTGTAATGTAGAGGGAACCCTGTATTGAAATGTAGAGGGAGCTTGGGAATGTAACACAGAGAGAGCTCTGTATTGTAATGTAGAAGGGAGCTCTATATTATAATGTAGAGGGAGCTCTGTATTGTAATGTAGAGTGAGCTCTGTATTGTAATGTAGAGGGAGCTTGTTACTGTAATATAGAGGGAGCTCTGTATTGCAATGTAGAAGGAGCTCAGTATTGCATTGTCGAGGGAGCTCTGTATTGTAATACAGAGGGAGATTTGTATTATAATGTAGAGGGAGCTCGGTACAGTATTGTAGAGAGACCTCTGTATTGCAATGTAGCGGAAGCTTGGGGAAGTAATGCAGAGGGAGTTCTGTACTGTAATGTTGAGTGTGCTCTGTATTGTAATGTAGAGGGAGCTTGGTACTTTAATATAGAGGGAGCTCTGTATTGCAATGTAGAAGGAGCTTGGTTTTGCAATGTCGAGGGAGCTCTGTATTATAATGCAGAGGGAGATCTGTATTGTAATGTGAATGTTGCTCGGTAGTGTAATACAAATTGTACTCTGTATTGTAATGCAGAATGTGCCCTGTATTGTGATGCAGAGGAAGCTCTGTATTGAATGTAGAGGGAGCTCAGGAAAGTAATGCAGAGGGAGCTCGGTGGTGTAATGTAGAGGGAGCTCTGTATTGTACTGTAGAGGCGGCTCGGTATTGTATTGCAGAGGGGGCTCGGTATTGTAATGCAGAGGGAGCTCTGCATTGTAATGTAGGCAGAGCTCTGTGCTGTAATGTAGAGGGAGCTCGGTATTGTAATGCATAGTGAGCTCGGTATTGTAATGCAGAGCATGCCCCACATTGTACTCTAGAGGGAGCTCTGCATTGTAATGTAGAGGGAGCTCAGTATTGTATTGTAGACTGAGCTTGATATTGTAACGTAGAGGGATCTCTTTATTGTAATGTAGAGGATGCTCTGTACTGTAATGCATAGGGAGCTCTGTATTGTAATGCAGAGCATGCCCCATATTGTAATCTAGAGGGAGCTCTGCATTGTAATGCAGAGGGAGCACACTATTGTAATGTAGAGGGAGCTCTGTATTGTAATGTAGAGGGGGCTCTGTATTGTAATGCGGAGTGAGTCTGTACTGTAATGTAGAGGGAGCTCTGTATTGTAATGCAGAGGGTGCTCGGTATTGTGATGCAGATGGAGCTCAGTATTGTAATGTAGAGGGAGATCAGTATTGTAATGTAGAGGGAGCTCGGTATTGTAATGTAGAGGGAGCTCGGTATTGTAATGTAGAGGGAGCTCTGTATTGTTATGCACTGGGTGCTCTGTATTGTAATATCGAGGGTGCTTTGTATTGTAATGCAGAGGGAGCTCTGTATTGTAAAGGAGAGCGTTCTCAGTATTGTAATGTAGAGTGAACTCGGTATTGTAATATTGAGGGAGCTCTGTATTGTAATGCAGAGCGAGATCTTTATTGTAATGTAGAGGGGGCTCCTTATTGTAATGCAGAGTGAGCTCTGTATTGTAATATAGAGGAAGCTCTGTATTGTAATGCAGGGAGAGTTTGGTATTGTATTGCAGAGGGAGCTATCTAGTGTAATGCAGAGGGAGCTCTGTATTGTAACATAGAGGGAGCTCTGTATTGTAATGCAGCGGGAGCTCTATAATGTAATGTAGAGCGAGCTCTGTATTGTAATGTAGATGCAGCTCTGTATTGTAATGTAGATGCAGCTCTGTATTGTAATGTAGAGAGTTCTCAGTATTGTAATGTAGAGGGAGCTCTGTATTGTAATCTAAAGGTAGCTCGGTATTGTAATGTAGAGGGAGCTAGTATTGTAATGTAGAGGGAGCTCGGTATTGTAATGTAGAGGGAGCTCTGCATTGTAATCTAAAGGTAGCTCGGTATTGTAATGTAGAGGAAGCTAGTATTGTAATGTAGAGGGAGCTCGGTATTGTATTGTAGAGGGCGCTCGCTATTGTAATGTAGAGGGATGTGTGTATTGTAATGTAGAGGGAGCTCGGTATTGTAATGCAGAGGGAGATCTGTATTTTAATGTAGAGGGGGCTCCGTGTTGTAACATAGAGGGAGCTCTGCATTGTAATGCAGTGGGAGATCGGTATTATAATGTTGAGGGAGCACTGTATTGTAATGTAGAGAGAGCTTTGAATAGCAATGTAGAGGAAGCTCTGTATTGTAATGCAGAGGGAGCACAGTTTTGTAATGTAGAGGGAGCTCTGTGTTGTAATGTAGAGGGTGCTCAGCATTGTAATGTAGAGGGAGCTTGGGAAAGTAATGCAGTGGGAGCTCTCTATTTTAATGTTGAAGGGAGCTCTATATTGTAATGTAGAGGGAGCTCTGTATTGTAATGTAGTGGGAGCTCTGTATTGTAATGTAGAGGCAGCTTGGTATTTTAATGCCAGAGGGAGCTATGTATTATACTGCAGAGGCAGCTTTGTAGTGTAATGCAGAGGGAGCTCTGTATTATAATGTAGAGGGAGCTTGGTATTGTAAGGTAGAGGGAACTCTGTATTGTAATGTAGGTGGTACTCTGTATTGTCATGTAGATGAGCTCTGTGTTGTAATGTAGACGGCACTCTGTATTGTAATGTAGAGGGAACTCGGTATTGTAATGCAAAGGGAGCTCACTATTGAAATGACGAGCCTGCCCTGTATTGTAATGCAGAGGGAGCTCCGCATTGCAATGTAGAGGGAGCTCGCTATTGTAATGCAGAGGGAGCTCGCTACTGTATTGCAGAGGGAGCTCAGTATTGTAATGTTGATGGAGTTCTGTATTGTAATGTAGAGGGAGCTCGGTACTGTAATACAAAGGGAGCATGGTATTGTAATGCAGTGTATGCCCTGTATTGTACTGCAGAGGGAGCTCTGTATTGTAATTTAGAGGGAGCTCTGCATTGTAATGCAGTTGGAGCTCGGTGTTGTAATGTAGAGGGAGCTTTGCATTGTAATGTCGAGAGAGCTTTATATTGTAATGCAGAGAGAGCTTTATATTGTAATGCAGAGGGAGCTTTGTAATGTAATGCAGAGGGAGCTCTGTATTGTAATGTAGAGAGAGCTCGGTATTGTAATACAAAGTGATCTCGGTATTGTAATGCAGAGCGTGCCCTGTATTGTAATGCAGAAGGCGCTCTGCATTGTAATGTAGAGGGAGCTCTGCAGTGTACTGCAGAGGGAGCTCGGTGCTGTTATGAAGAGGGACCTCTGTATTGTAATACAGAGGGAGCTCTGTATTGTACTGTAGAGGGAGCTCAGTATTGTCATGTAGAGTGAGCTCTGTATTGTAATGTAGAGGGAGCTTGGTACTGTAATATAGAGGGAGCTCTGTATTGCAATGTAGAAGGAGCTCGGTATTGCAATGTCGAGGGAGCTCGGTATTGTAATGTAGAGGGAGCTCTGTACTGTACTGCAGAGGGAGCTCTGTATTGTAATGCAGATGGAGATCGGTATTGTAATGTAGAGGGTGCTCTGTATTGTAATGTAGAGGGAGCTCAGTATTGTAGTATAGAGGGAGCTCGGTATTGTAATGTAGAGGGAGCTCTGTATTGTAATGCAGATGGAGCTCGGTATTGTAATGTAGAGGGAGCTTTGCATTGTAATGTAGAGAGAGCTTTGCATTGTAATGCAGTGGGAGCTTTGTAATGCAATGCAGAGGGAGCTCTGTATTGTAATGTAGAGGGAGCTCAGTATTGTAATACAAAGGGATCTCAGTATTGTAATGCAGAGCTTGCCCTGTATTGTAATGCAGAGGGTGCTCTGCATTGTAATGTAGAGGGCGCTCTGCAGTGTTATGCAGAGGGAGCTTGGTGCTGTAATGTAGAGGGAGCTCTGTATTGTAATGCAAAGGGAGCTCAGTATTGAAATGCAGAGCCTGCCCTGTATTGTAATGCAGAGGGAGCTCTGCGTTGTAATGTAGAGGGAGCTCCCTATTGTAATGCAGAGGCAGCTTGGTATTTTTTTGCAGAGGGAGCTCGGTATTGTAATGTAGAGGGAGCACGGTATTGTAATATAGATGGAGTTCTGTATTGTAATGTAGAGGGAGCTCGGTATTGTAATACAAAGGGAGCTCGGTATTGTAATGCAGAGGGAGCTCGGTGCTGTAATGTAGATGAGCTCTGTATTGTAATACAGAGGGAGCTCTGTATTTTAATACAGAGGGAGCTCTGTATTGTAATGTAGACAGAGCTCTGTACTGTCATGTAGAGGGTGATCGGTATTCTAATGCAGAGGCAGCTCGGTATTGTAATGAAGAAGGAGCTCTGTGTTGTAATGTAGAGGGAGCTCTGTACTATAATCCAGATGGTGCTCGGTATTGTAATGTAGAGGGAGCTTTACATTGTAATGTAGAGAGAGCTCTGTATTGTAATGCAGAGGGAGTTCTGTATTGTAGTGCAGAGGGAGCTCTGTATTGTAATGTACAGGGAGCTCAGTATTTTAATGCAGAGGGAGCTCTGTATTGTAATGTAGAGGGAGATTTGTATTGTAATGTAGCGGCAGCTCGGTATTGTAATGCAGAGGGAGCTCTGTATTGTAAAGTAGAGGGGGCTATGTAGTGTAATGTAGAGGCAGCTCGGTATTGCAATGTAGAGGGATCTCTGCATTGTAATGTAGAGAGAGTTTTGTATTGTAATGCAGAGGCAGCTTTTTAGTGTAATGTAGTGGGAGCTCTGTATTGCATGCAGGGGGAGCTCAGTATTGTAATGCAGAGGGAGCTCAGTGTTGTGATGCAGAGGGAGCTCTGTATTGTATTGTAGAGGGAGCTCTGTATTGTAATGTAGAGGGAGCTCGGTAATGTAATGTAGTGGGAACTCTGTATTGTAATGTAGGTGGTACTCTGTATTGTAATGTAGATGGAGCTCTGTGTTGTTAATGCAGAGGGAGCTCTGTATTGTAATGTAGGGGGAGCTCGGTATTGTAATGCAGAGGCAGCTTTTTAGTGTAATGTAGAGGGAGCTCTGTATTGCATGCAAGGGGAGCTCAGTATTGTAATGCAGAGGGAGCTCAGTGTTGTGATGCAGAGGGAGCTCTGTATTGTAATGTAGATGTGCTCGGTAATGTAATGTCGAAGGAGCTCTGTATTGTAATATAGAGGGGGCTCTGTATTGTGATGTAGAGGGAGATCGCTATTGTAATGTAGAGGGAACTCTGTATTGTAATGTAGGTGGTACTCTGTATTGTAATGTAGATGGAGCTCTGTGTTGTTAATTCAGAGGGAGCTCTGTATTGTAATGTAGGGGGAGCTCGGTATTGTAATGCAGAGGGAGCTTGGTATTGTAATGCAGAGCGAGCTCGGTATTGTAATGCAGAGGGAGTTCGGTATTGTAATGTAGAGGGAGCTCTGTATTGTAATGCAAAGGGAGCTCAGTATTGAAATGCAGAGCCAGCTCTGCATTGTAATGTAGAGGGAGTTCTGTATAGTAATGCAGAGAGAGCACGGTATTGTAATGTAGGGGGAGCTCAGTATTGTAAGGCAGAGGGAGCTCAGTACTGTAACATAGAGGGAGCTCTGTATTGCAATGTAGCAGGAGCTCAGTATTGCAATGTCGAGGGAGCTCTGTATTGTCATGTAGAGGGAGCTCTGTATTGTAATGTAGAGGGAGCTGTGTATTGCAATGTAGAGGCAGCTCTGCCTTGTAATGTAGATGGAGTTCTGTATAGTAATGCAGAGGGAGCTCTGTTTTTTAATGTAAGTGGTACTCTGCATTGCAATGTAGATGGAGCTCTGTGTTGTAATGCAGAGGGAGCTCTGTATTGTAATGTAAGGGGAGTCCGGTATTGTAATGCAGAGGAAGTTTGGTACTGTAATATAGAGGGCGATCTGTATTGCAATGTAGAAGGAGCTCGGTATTGCAATGTCGAGGGAGCTCGGTACTGTAAAACAAAGGGAGCTCCGTATAGTAATGCAGAGGGCACTCTGCACTGTAATGTAGAGGGAGCTCTGCAGTGTAATGCAGAGGGAGCTTGGTGCTGTAATGTAGAGGGAGCTCTGTATTGTAATGCGGGGGGAGCTCTGTATTGTACTGTAGAGGGAGCTCTGTATTGTCATGTAGAGTGAGCTCTGTATTGTAATGTTGAGGGAGCTTTGTAATGTAATGCATTGGGAGCTCTGTATTGTAATGTAGAGGGAGCTCAGTATTTTAATGCAGAGGGAGCTCTGTATTGTAATGTAGAGGGAGCTCTGTATTGTAATGTAGAGGGAGCTCAGTATTTTAATGCAGATGGAGCTCTGTATTGTAATGTAGAGGGAGCTTGGTATTGTAATGTAGAGGGAGCTCTGTATTGTAATGTAGAGGCAGCTCAGTATTGTAATGTAGAGGGAGCTCTGTATTGTAATGTAGAGGGGGCTATGTATTGTAATGTAGAGGCAGCTCGGTCTTGCAATGTAGATGGAGCTCGCTATTGTAAGG
>JARFOE010104505.1:0-19837 GCA_031763465.1 Squatina squatina
AACCCTTGTTTCTGAATTAACTATGTCACTCTCCATCCTAATGAAGAACTCAACCATATTATGGTCACTCTTGCCCAAGGGGCCTCGCACAACAAGACTGCTAACTAACCCTTCCTCATTACTCAATACCCAGTCTAGACTGGTGGTTGAGGAAACTGGCAGCTGTTCAGATCAAGAAAGGCTGAAAGGCTGTGTCTCATCTATCAAGAAAGGTGAAGACTACGGGGCGAACTGATAGAGTTTTTAAATTATGAAAGGACTTCAAAATTTGAAGGGGAGACAAGTTTGCACTTGTGGGGTGTCCAACACCCAGAGTCATCAGTGTAAGATATCATAATCCTCATAGGGGATTCAGTCGGAACATTATTTATGCCGAGTTTGATGAGAATGTGGAACCTGCAGACCTAAGAATCTAATTTATGAACTATCACAGATGCATTTAAGGTGAAACTAGATAAGCACATGGTGTAAATTAGAGGAGGTTATGCTGATAATTTTAAAGGGATTGCGATGAGAGGATCCTGGCGTGGAGGCTAAAAACTAGCATAGGCCAGTGGGGCAAATGGCCTGTCTATGCACCGCAATTTACATATAATTTCTAACAACGGAATCAGATGAGCTAGCCCACATCCCTTCACAATCAATAAGCAACGATGTTTTAGTTTTAAGGGCGAGAATTGCTTTTCGTGCCAGGGAACAAGTTCTGCTGTATCCACATGCCAAGAATTCTGCAGAGGATTGTTTCCCGCGAGGGACAGCATTTGCTCCAGTTCTCAGATATTTCCTGCATTACAACAGTGAATGCACAATCATTACTGTAAAGGGAGGGATTTTAAGGACAACATAAAAGACGATCCTTAATGATTAAAGCAAATGTACTAATTCGTAGTATTTGATCAATACCTAATAAGAGATACGAGATCTTCGAGTAACAGAAAATGAAACAACATAAGTTATAAATTGATAGCTTAAAGACAGAAAAAATGAAAGAATAAAATCTATATTTAACTGTCTCGATACTGTTACTATTGAAAAAACAATGATTAAAGTAAAAAAGGAATTAGAAAATTAAATTAAATGAACAAAAATAAAAATGCAGCAGGATTGGTGAAATTCAGAACGAATACAATATTTTGAACAACTGGTCCAATGGAAAATATGAATATATCATCAGTGAAAGAAGGTTTGGGCGAACAAGTGAACAAATCATACAGAAAGTCAATAGAGTGGCCCAAACCGAATACAGTGAAATGCAGTAAAGAATTGAGAGATTGTGTGAAAGGGATAATAAAGCAAACGCCTGCCAATATTAACTTGTGGGTAAACAATGAAAGTCAAAAGAAACAAAAGGTATTATGTATATTATTATCTCAGAAGAAGAGGATGATGACAGCATGTCTGGACAAGAGGAGAGGATTGTCTCCTTCTGTGCTGTAAGATTCTACAATTCTATATCGGTGGGAAGGCATGAATGAAACAATAGATATCGATAATAGCTTGGAAATTCGAATAAGGAAACAACTAAATAATGAGGTCACCATTGCCTCGCGTAAGCTCATGGAAATGAATAAGCTACTGTACAGCAAATTGATGGAGGCAGAGATTGAACGCTACAGGAAGAGTAAAAACAGAGCTACATTATTAGAGAACAGTCGCATTATCTTACCAGGAATACCAACAGCTGAAAGTACAGGATAGTCAATGCGTATTGTGTGATAAATTGCTGGCTATCCCATTTTCTCTGTGAAGCAGCGATGCCTTCACTTGCTGTACACAGTGCTTCACCTGCCGGCATGTGTTGGCGATCAATTTGAGGAGCTCTTGCTTGTATCAGAAGGAAGTCTCCACAGAGCCAATTAGTGTGAGCGCTTCATCTATCCCATCTGCTACATTCCATTGAACAAACAATCAAATGAATGATTTTCCATTGGAATGATTGTTCCAATACATTTCTCTCTTAAAGGGATACGATAAGCAGCTTGCTTTGCTATTGTTTGGACAATTCTTCAGAAGAGAAAATTAAAAGTTATTTGCTGCAGATGTGGATCTGAGCTTTTGCACAGTCGTTTCATTGGAATGAAGATAATTTATAACTTGTTAATAAAATAAACGCTTTGAAATTATTGTCAGTGAGAAGAGTTTGCTGCAGCATCTAACAGGCACGAATGGGAGTTTAATTTCCCATTTTGAGTGGCTGAGAATATTTGCACATCAGTCTTCAATGCAGAGTGTCTTGCTGCTCAAAGCTAGACTAAGATGAGTTAAAACAGTATTACAGGTTTGGTGCATTGGCATATTGTGAGTGACGGCAGTGAGTCGGAAGGCTACCACATCATAATTGATGATGTATATAGGCAGTTCACTGTTGTGACGATGCCAGGTCGATTATAGACAGAGTAAATCAGAGCCGCTTACAGCACAGGAGACCATTCGGCCCACGGTACCAGAGGTGTCTCGGTGAAAGAGCAGAGAACTTTATCTCATACTCATGGTCATTCCCAGAGTCATCTGTGTTTCCTGGGTGAAATATTAATCCGCTTTATTTTCAAAAATAATATTGATTCTCAGTCCAGCAGAGTTTCTGTACCAACATTCCCAGTACAGACCATTCTTTCTTTAAATTGAGCAAGAATATAATTTAATTTGATGATAGTCCCTCCAGTGAATCATTCAGCAACCAGAGAGGATCCTTATCTTTATGTCCCCTTTCAGTGCGCCTTGTGATTTTGAGGATATCCTCGAGATATGTTCTCTAGTCAGAGTCTGTGGAGTGGTGCGCCAAATACCAGAGCGGAGAGCAAACTGGATACTGAACAAAAGATGCAGATTAGAGGTTAAGCGATGTTCCTCGGACAGGCGGCAGCTGCGAAGTGATGTCCCAAAATGCTCGCTGCTGAAAGCACAGTTGTTCATCACTTACATAAATGACTTGATATCAGAATTCGGAAGTACAATGTCGACATTTGCGAATTACTAAAATTTGGTTTTCAGCTGAATACTGATGAGAACAATGAAAAAATACAAGAAGATTTTAACAAACTTACAGACGGAACGTGAAAATTGCAAAAACAATTCAATCTATCTAAATTTGAGGCGTGTAGTTGTGGCAGGAAAAGGAGGAAGGGGACATAACACTTGTAAAATTACGGACTAAATGGGAGGGTGCAGCAAAGTGCTCTCGGGGAGCAGATTCAAAAATCGTCCAAACGAGCAACGAAGCCATAAAAGTACAAATAACACACCTTGGTTCCACTCTCTAACAATATAATATATGATAAATATATTCATATCTGAAAACTGAGCAAAACTGAACTTACCTGATCTCCGATGATGTTAAATATTTAACTTAATTAATTTCTGTCTGTTTTAAACGCCTTCCAACTGCAGGAGCGGCCTGTACGACTTCTTTTGCTGGCACAAGATATTAAAGGACCAGGGATCAGCTTTTGCACAAATAGCCCAGTTCTTTGCCCATGAAATTTGGCAGATCGCAACTGGCAGCTTGTGGATTAAGCACATCAGAACATTGAAATATTAACAGGCGAAGGTGTTTCTGCCACTCGAGCCGACTCCGGCATTCAATGCGATTACGGCTGAATGATTCTCGCCTCAAATCCACTTCCCTGGCTGTTCATCATAATTTTGACTCAATACTGCTCAAAAAAGCTGTCGATCACAGCCCTGATTGTGGTCAATGAGGCAACCTCCGCAGCACTGGAGTAAAGAATTCTGAAGAATCCCCACCCTTCGAGTGAAGAAATTCCTTGTAAACCCTGTCTTAAATCGGCTACACCTTATTCTGAAACAATTCCCCCCAATTCCAGATTTCACCGATGAGGGGAAACATCCTCTCCAACATTTATTCTGTCAGGCCCGCTCAAAGTCTTATATGTTTCAATAAGATCAGCTCTTATTCTTCTAAAGTTCAATAACTATAGGCAGAACATTTGCAACCTTACCTCAGAAGAAAAACATTAAATACTCGAAATCAAACGAATGTACCTCCTGTGAACTGCCACCAATTGAAGTATATTCTTCCCTAAATCGCGGGAAAAACCTGAGTGCATTACTCCAGTTTCAGTCTCACAAACTCTCTCTCTATCTGCAGCGAGATTTCCAAACCTTTATGCACCATTCCCCTCGAAATAATGGCCGATACTCCATTTGTCCTCCCAATTATCTGCTCCAACTGCACGCTAACTTTCGGTGTTCCATCTACGAGGACCCCCCAATTCCCGCCGTGCCACAGCATTGTGTAGTCCCTCTGCATTTAAATAATATTTTGCTTTTCCAATCTTCCTACCAAGTGGAGGAACGAAACATTTGCCACTTTCCCATCCATCTGCCACATTTTTACACACTCACTGATGTAAATGTTTACCTTTGGAGGCGCTTTCCCTCCAACTTACAACCTGATTTCCCTCATATATTTGTAGCATCAGCAAATTTAACTAAAATGCACTCGTTTGCTTAATCTAATTCATTTATATAAATTGAAAGTAATTGTGGCCCTAGCGCTAATGCCTGTGGCACCACACTAGGGACAGGTTGTCATCCTGAAAATTAACACTTTATCCTAATTCTCTCTTTTCGGTTAGTTAACCAATTCCCTACATATGCAAATATATTACCCCAACAGCATGAGCTGTTATTTTGTGCAATAACATTTTATATGGCACCTTATCGAATGCCTTTTGGAAATATAAATACACTACATTTACAGGTTCCCCTTTATCCACCCAGCTCGTTACTTCCTCAAAGAACTTTAATAGATTTATCAAACATGTCATCCCTTTCATAAAACCATGTCGACTATTCTTGATTGCATTATGAATTTCTACATGTGCTGCTACTCCTTCGTTAATTAAGCATTCAGGTTTTTCCCCACTGAGAGATGCTGCTGTCTTCCTATTTTTGTGAATATGGCTGTTGCATTTGCGGTTTTCCAATCCTTTGGCACTTTTCCAGAACATAGCTAATGTCAATAGATTACAACCAATGTATTCACTATCTCTGTAGACACTTATATTATGACACTAGAATGCAAGCCATCATTCCTGTGGACTTGTTAGTCCAATTACTTTGCCTGGTAATTGTTCTCCACTGACATTGATTGTTTTTAGTTCTTGTCTCCATTTTGCCCCTTGATGTTCGAGCATGTTTTTTTAATGTCTTGAACTGTGAAGGCAGATACAAAATATTGTTCACCACCTGCCATTTCCATCTGTCCAATTATTGTTTCCCCATCACATTCTTTAAGGTACCAACGTTTTCTTCAGCTATTCTGTTCCTTTTCCTAAGCTTCTAGAAGCTCTTACAGTCAGATTGCATATTTCTTACTTGTTTGCACTCATAATCTTTTTTCTCCATCTCTATTAGTTCTGTTTTCCCAGTTATACTTTGCTTGTGTCTAAAATGTTCCTCAAATTCGTGCCATCCAGCTACTTTGCATATTGAATGCCTTTTTATCAATATGCTACCATTCTTAACTTCCTTCTTTTGCCATGGTTGGTTCATGCACGGAGCGTCCATCAACCAGGAACTTGCACGGCCTCCAGGGGCATATGAGCACGAGGCCGGACTTTCACATCTGTTGTATTACATCAATTATTTGCACTACATTACCCCTTGATTCAATAAGACGTCTAAGGACGATTCCCAGGAATATTATCGATCTAATTTTGACACCGAAACAAATAAGGACCTATAATTAAAGGTGATAAAAAGCATGGCAAAAGAGTGCGTATTAGCGTAAGCTTCCTAAATGTGGAGTGATGGACAGAATGTTAGAACAGAGTCAGCTGAGAATTCCAGGACTCATGGAGTCGGCAAATTTCGAAACCTTCCACAGTTTTAAATCATTTAAAATCAGTGAACTGGAAGAGGAAACATTTGAGGAGTGGAGAATTGTTGGAGGGTCGTAAGCCTACAGAATCTCAGGGAAGCACAAAGGTTACTGAGGGCTTTGAACACGGTAATTGGAATTGTAGGACTAGAGCAGGTTACAGAGATAGGGAGGATGCGAGAGACCTGGAGGGAATTCAAAGGAGGATGAGAATTGTAGGGTCTGGAGGAGGTGACAGAGATAGGGAGGGGCGAGGGACCTGTAGGGACTTCAAAGGAGGATGAGAATTGTAGTGTCTGGAGGAGGTGACAGAGATAGGAAGGGGCGAGGGACCTGGAGGGACATCAAAGGAGGATGAGAATTGTAGGGTCTGGAGGAGGTGACAGAGATAGGAAGGGGTGAGGGACCTGTAGGGACTTCAAAGGAGGATGAGAATTGTCAGTCTGGAGGAGGTGACAGAGATAGAAAGGGGCGAGGGACATGGAGGGATTTGAACAGGAGTATGAGAATTGCAGCGTCTGGAGGTGGTTACATAAATAGGGAGTCGCGAGTGTCATGGAGGGTTTTGAACAGGAGATTGAGCATTGTATGGTTTGGAGGAAGATACAGAGATTGCGGGAGCTTCGAGGGCCATGGAGCGATTTAAACAGGAAGGATTAGAATTGCAGAGATGGAGAAGCATATTGTGATAGGGAATGTATGAGGTCGTTGGAAAGATTTGATCAGTTGGAAGAAAATTGCATGACTGGAAGTGCTGAAACACTGCCAGGCATTGAGCCAATGCAGATTAGTGAACACGCGGATTATGAAAAAATTGGATTTGTGAGTTCGGGTACTGGCAGCAGAATTTCTAATGAACTAGAATAAGTGCCAGGTCGGAGGCCGTTGCCGAATCTTGAAGTTATATCCACATTGATGAGGGTTGTGAAACAAGGAGAACTGATCTGTAAGCTTCCATAGAACAGCATTTAGACTACATTTAGAACACTCTGCTCAGTTTTAACCTCCTTATTACCAAAAGGTATAGAGGCACTGAATAAGATGCATAAGAGATTTACAAGGTTAGGTCTATCAGGAAAGGTGGAACAGGCTGCAGCCTTTTTCTCTAGAAAAGGGAAGGTTAAGCAATCACCTGAATGTGGGCTTTAGAATGATCCAGGGTTTCGATGGGGTAGATGTAGTCGGGAGTCTTTCACTTGAAATAAATTCAAAGCTGGGGACCATCAATACAAGATAGTCACCGATTAATCATTGAAGGGATTAAGGAGAATGTGATTTGTTCACAAAGTTGCACAAATGTCAATCTCGCTATGAACTGCAGCAGTCGATTTGATTTGCGTTGATGCATGTAAGTGGAATCTAGATAAGTGCAAAGGGAAATGGAAACAAAGGAAATCTTGATAGCACGAAGTGAAACTGGCATGTTGCTCGGGTGCACCATGACCACTGACATATCCATGTCGAATTCTGTTCTCTAATTTCTATGTTAATCTATGCAATTCTCTTCAAATGAAAACTCCAGTTCCTCCTCCATCTCCACAATTTAAAAACCTGCTTCTGTATACCATCTTGCACATTGTTCAAAGTGCACCATGTGGTTGATATCCATGCTAAAATATGGCACTTGTAAGTGGACACCAATTCTCAAGCACAGCACAGAAAATAATTTTCACAGTTATTGTTTGAATCATAAAATCATAAAAAGCGAGGAAGGATTCTAACTGCACTGATTGATTCGGTAGGTAATTTTAATTCCTGATCAGGCTCTCCATAAAACAAATGTCATTTCAATATGAAGACGCAAGTGTACACTCCTTTGTAACCATGCCATGCTCGACACTTCATCATTCCTGCGATCTTGCAGACACATTTCAAGTGATACTTCAAAATATGTCATCATCAACAATACATGGTCGACCCATCTCCGACCTCAAACTGCAGGTACACTTTGACGTGAAATCCATGCAAAACACTGTTTAGCCAAGGTGGCTCCGTGCACCTTATCGATCCATTTTCTTAAAGCTAATGCTGTTTACTGCCCAATCGAACCCGACATTAAAATAACCCTCCAACCAATTACCGCGACAATCTTTTCGACTTGTTTCACTCTTTCCACCTGCATTCTAGCATAATTACTAGTTTCCATGTAATATCTTATTTATCAGTTGTTTCCCGCGTTTTAGGCACTGAATGTCCTTCCTTCTTTGGGAACTTTTATTTTCTACACTGAGCGAAACTTCGATCTAAACAATAGCAACCAGCACCTGTACATACTTTTGTCTCCCATTGCCTTGCTTGCCCTCCTCTGCCTCGGTTAATCGCCTATTCTTCAGAATGTTCCTCACCAATTTTCATGCCAATTGTATGTGACAAAATTATTATTGTTCTGACATTTCTCGCTTATTAACTCTCGCCCACCTAGCCACACTTTTGTTTCAACCAAAAATAAAAGATTGCCAAGTGAGATCTCTGTCGCGACATTATGTGACAATGTTGAGATTGGTGAATTATCCCATGACATTTACAACCTATCACACCAGTCTCTTCATCGTCAGCTTCCTCATAATTTGCACAATATCTGATTAGACTATGTTGCGGTGAGCAGGGTCGTGAATCGCAATTAGCGGTGCTAATATTTCCCAGTGAATCCCTCAATAAACTCAGAATTTCAGGCTTTTGGCAGCAGGAATTTGCGGATTGAAATAGGAAGGAAAAATAACCGGACTACCTTCATCTTCATAATTAATGGCCCGGAGTTTCTCGGGCAGATGACAGTGGATGAACAGCATGTGAAGCTGTAAGGGACAAGCAAGTTCTGGGTCTCTAAATGCAATCGACATGCACAAATCCGAAACTTGTGCCGCTCAAGCTTCAGCCTTACAATTCGTAGGATTTCACTGGAAATGGACAATCGCTGCTCGAGATTCGGCCCTAAGGCCAACTACAGCCCACGGAATGCCAGCAAAACATTTACACCTGGTAAACGCAGTGTAGAATCTTGAGCATGATGGGAATCCCCCTTTTTGATTGAATGGGTTGGCCTTGGCAATCCTAGGGAGGATTGCAAACTGCGTGTACTGCTGGTATACGTGGGTTTTTATGCAGTGGTAGCCCTACAAGGCCAGGAGCATCAGACTTCGTGGATATGAAGTGTGCAGCTTGGTGAGGAAGTTACTTTCCTTTCCATAGAAGCATAGAGGCATAGGAAAGATACAGCAGAGACGCGGCCATTCGGCCCATTGTGTCCATGCCGGCTCGAAGAAAATCAAGGTGTCCATTCTAATCCCAACATTCTGCACACGGGCCGTTGCCCTGCATGCAAGTTAGGTGCATGTCCAGGTAATTTTTTTTTAACAATTAGAAGTTCTCTGCCTCCAACTCCAAATCCGGCAGCGAATTTCCGACACCTACCAACCTCTGGGTAAAAAAGTGGTTCCACATGTCCCCTCCAATCCTTCTACCAATCAACTTCAATCTATGTCCTCTGGTTCTTGAACTCTCCACTCAGGAAACAGCTTCTTCCTGTCTACTCTATCTAAGCCGCTCATAATTATGTACACCTTAATAAAGACAACCGTTAGCCTCCTCTGTTCCATGAAAACAGGCTCAGCCTGTCCAATATCTCCTCGTAGCTTAAATTCTCATGGCCTCTCAACATTATTGTAATTCATCGCTGCTCTCTTTCCAGAGCAATTACGACCTTCCTGTAATATGTTGACCGGAACTGTGCACAATTCTCCAGCTATGGACTTACAAGCGTTTTATACAGTTCCAACATTGTATCCCAGCGTTTGTATTCTATTAAAGCAGAGCATGACATCTGCCGTTGTCACTGCATTATCTACCTATACTGCCTCCTTCAGGAACCTGTGCAGATGCACTCCAAGGAATCTCACCTCCTTTAAACCTCTCAATATATTCCCGTTTATTGTGAATTTCCTTTTGCTGTCGGTCCCCCTTAAGTTCATTACCTCGTAGTTGAAATCCATTTGCCAATTTACTGCCCACTCCAGCAAACCATTGATCTCATTCCGGAGTCTACATCTAACCTCTTCTCAGCTACACAGTCTATTTTTGTGCAGGCTGCAAATTTCCCAATCATGACACCCACATTCAAGTCCAAATCATTAATATATACCACAAGCATCAAGGGCCCCAACAGGGAACCCTTCCACCACTGGAAACGGGTTTCCATTTGCAAAGACATCTATCGACCATTACCCTTTGTTTCCTGTTAATGAGCCAATTTTGGATCCAATTTGCCACATTTCCCTGTATCCCAAGGGCTTTTACTTTTCTGCCCAGTCTGACATGTGGGGCATTGTCAAGTGCCTCACTAAAATCCATGTAGACAACATCCACTGCACTATTGCCATCAATTCCCCTTGTCACTTCCTCAAAGAATTCAAACAAATGTGTAAGGCATGCCCTTCCCTTAACAAATTAACGCTGACTATCCCTGATTTAAACATGCCATTCTAAGTGTGAGTTAATCTCGTAACCTGATTAAACAATGGCACTATATTCTCAGTACCCCAGTTCTCCGGTAGCTCTCCTGTATATAGTGAGGATTGGAAAATGAGCCTGAGAGCATCCACTAATTCCTCCCTGGCTTCCCTCAATAGCCTAGGATATAACTTTCAAGGAATCCAGACCCTCTCATGCTCCACTCTTTTTAGGTCTGTCTCATCCAATATTTCACACTCCTCATCTTTACCTACTGTGTCCACATCATCCCTTTCCATTCTGAATGGTAGAAATAAATAATCCTTTAAAACCCTGCCCACATTTCCTGCATCTACACACAATTTACGTTTATCATCTCTGAGAGGTCCCACCTTGTCCTTCGCTATTATCTTGCTCCTAATGGACTTATTAAGCATCTTCTGGTTTTCGTTAATCTTACTTGCTAATAATGTGTTCATGTCCTCGCTTTACTTTCCTTGTTTCCTTTTTTACTTCCTCCCTCTACTTTCTAGACTCCTCCAGGCTTTCTGCGGTATTTAGTTTTCTGGGACAGTCATCAGCTTATTTTTCTGCTTTCTCAGAGATTCGGTGCTGGGTTGACACTGGACAAAACTTCAACCCCCATGATTGTGAAAGAATAAATGCTATTGGACTGTTGTATGTTGGGAGCCCAATTCAGTCCAGACCATTTCTGATGCTCAGGTGAAGTGGAGCACATTTTCTTAGATTAAGCTGTCACTTCAAAAACATACAGGATATCGTCTTTGAATTACAAGGAGAGTGCTCGTGACAGATTCATCTAGGATGCCTTGTTGACGGCCCTGACTTAAGGTAAGATATTCATTCCAACTGCCTTTACTGCACCATCAAGCCTAATTTATTCGCAAAGTTGCCTGTGCCTTTAAAAAAAAAGTACTATTCAATGCAACAATAAGTGCTTACAGAGACACAACTTTGAAAAGTTCTTAACAATAGAGTCTAATTGATTTGTCAAAGCAATGCTGTGAGGAACTGTCTTTCAATAAGTCCCGGTCGGTCATCACACACATCAGAACTTCATTTAAATCGAATCAGATATACTTCAGTTATAATGCCTAAATTGTTCCATATGGTTGATGCGATTTCCAAGCATTTTTCGGGCCTATACGCCAGCGGAGCACCATTGGAAAATGCAACTCCCCAGAAAGTCGGCCCTCCATCTCTGATCGACCAAGTGGTGACCTCTAGTGGCCTGTTCAGTGTACTGGATCAGAATATCGTTCATGTTCAGATAAAATCCACCACATACCTGTGAAGGTGCACAGATTTTAACCTTGTGCTGTATAGTCTGATTCTTATCAGCGGAATACTTCTCCCAACATGTAATGTTGCTAGTATGTATGTTTGTCTGTGAACTATCCAGTATATCGGTGTTACTTCTCTTTATCACGCTTTCCCTTGTCATACTAATCAACAGAAACGGGATGGAAATTGAATCGCTCCCTGAAACAACCCTCTGCTAATGAAACGGCCACTGCAAACCCGATCATGAGGAAGCATCATAGCATTGGCATTTTCCAAAAATAGGAGGCAGAATTTCAGTTTCCCATTGTTTACTCCGGCTGCTAATTATTTCCATTGAATCATTTCCATAACTGGCTTATTTAGATGGCTGACCTGATACCGACTGTTTCCCACCCACATCATAGTTGAAAAGTTAATCCAACCATGAGAAAGTACAGTGGTGATTACAGTTTCAAATCTTGTGACTGATGCACTCAATGGAAGCAGTCACTTTCTGTGCAACACGGCCCTGCAGGCTTCAATTCAAATTGTTTTAACATATTGGCCCTGAATTTCCGATCCCCCCGGTTGGGAACGATGATCCTCTGAATGCAAGGAGACATCACAAAAACCGGGATATTATAAGCATGCATAACCGGCATTTGGATCTGTCCAGAAATTCTGAGGCTACGAAGCAGATACACAACAGTGAGCTTTGAAACATTTTTGCAAGGCTTTCGGCTGGTGACCTGTTGAAATTTGTTTTATGCATGGTAAAACCGAGTGTATCTGCTTGGATTTACTATAATAAGAAATGTTAAAAATTTGACTTTATAAAAATTAAAGGGCCAGTACTTTAAAACCATTCGCAGTCAGGAAGTAAGCTTTTGAATTTTTTTTTAAATTTCAAAAAAGCAAATGTCTCATTTAACCACATTTTTTGTTAAATTTTAATGCTAGAAAATATTTCTAAAATATTTTGTGATGTGTTTGTGCTGTTTTATCTTCTTTTACTTACGTTTTGACAGGTCTTGACAGATAGTATGGAACTGTCAAAACTTCAACACAAGATACACCTACCTGATTGGCTGGGACATCCCCTGTGACCTCTCCAGCAAAATCAGTTTGACCTGCCCGGAAAACTATGCAGGCCCGCTCCGTATCTCTAACTCAGGAGTGGGGGAGCGGTGGTTTAACACCCCAGACTCGCGTGAATCCAGGACCCTTAGGTAAGTACGTAAGATAAATTGCAATCAGAGGCATCCACATGCAGGAAGCCTCCAATCGCAATTTCAGAGCCAATCATTCTCAGGATATGTGCAGTGCAGGAAAGGCCGACATGAATGATCTATACCGAGATGACACTGAGAATGTAGTGGTGGGTCTGCTTCTTGTACGAGTGTGGCGTCCGTGGTGAAGATATTCCCTCAAGACTGATAGGGTGGTATTCCCTGAGGTGGATCCAGCGAGTTGGAAGGAGTAGGGATATTTGTCCAACTCAAGATTGCATGAGTCTTAGAGGGACTGTAATTCCCTTGGGACTTCTGCCCATTTGTCAGCGGGATAGTGAAGTTCCTGCATTGCAGCTATCTTGGTCACGTCAGCAAAATTGGCTTAAATACACCTGGTCCCTGAATCGAATACATTAAATAAGATTGTCAATAGTTATGACTCTGATACTGATCCCTGTAGCACCCAATCAGTTACGTTTTGCCAACCTGAAAATGATCCAATTATCCAGAATATCTGTTTTCTATTACTTAGCTAATTCTCTCTCCATGCTAACTTTCTAACCCCAACACCTTGTGTGTTACCCTTTTATGTGGCACCTTATCGAATGCCTTTTGAAAATTCAAATATGCTGCAGCAACAGTTCCTCTTGAGCCATCCTGCTCTTCCGTTCTTGAATGAGTTCTGATACCTTCATGAAACACGATTTATCTTTTGTAAAATCATATTGACTCTGCTTGAATCTAACATGATAGGCTAACTGTTCTTTGATTGCCTTATTTTTGCTCCCTTCCTTCTCAAAAGGGCGTTATTAATTTGTGTTTTGGCAATTGGCTTGGACCTTTCCAGAATCTAGGCAATAATTTAAGTTTACAAACAATGTGTCTGTCAGGGCCAGCGACGGCCAAAGCAGCTATGTTTATATATATATATACATGTACTGAACCAAATACGATGTTAATAACTAGTGTGCAAGGCATAATGGGAGCAATAGCAGCTTGATCAAAAATCCCGCAGTCTCAGACAATCCAGCCACAGACATCAGAGAGCCGGCAGCTGTACTGTTTAACTGCTAGCTACAAAACAATCAAATATTGGGAATATGGGGCAGAGGTAAGAAACTCCTGACCACCATGGTTCATTGTGAAGACACAAAGACGATTGATATGGAGTCTGTTAATCATCAGGAGATGGTGAAGAATTGATCATGAGCTGATCACGCAGACCAATGATGCCCAATTATTGATTTGATTGCATATGTATGTAATCAACTAATACTATGATTGGATCGTAGCCAGCCGGGATGGGCTGAGTAAATGTGTAAGTATCATAAGATTTTCTTAGTACGGTGGAGAAGCACAGAGTCTTGTCCCCACTGTTGTTAAGTCAATAAACCTGTTGATGATTGGAACGGACTTGGATGTTGAGTGATTATTTCAGTCATTCCACCCCATCAATTACAGCAAATGCTCCAGCATCGAATACACCCCTTGCTACCTCCTGGAAAAAAATCAAGTTTGGGAATTAATGTCGAAATCACCGTTTTTACTTCAAATGAATAATATTTCTTAAATCATATTAATGACCATAATCTTAAAAAGTCCCAAAATTAATTATAATTAAACAATAAGGAATGTGAGAAGTGGGATTCGGACAGACGCCTCCAGATGAGGTTGTGACATGAATGCAGCGCCTCAGACCATTTGGCCAACCAGCCTTTTAATTACCTCAATTGTAATTCATCACTTCTGCATTGAGAAGATTTCTGGTGGGCGCTTGTTCAATGTTGGTGCAACGTCCAGTCACCGGGAAATCATTTCCACCGGTGTTTTCCTGAGCCTCTGTTCGGTGTATGGGGAGCTTTGGCTGGGGTCCATGGCAGCTTGCATCCCAGGAATGGACAATAAAACCCTGAAATCTGCATCTGGGGAAGAGTTAATAATTAATAAGGTTTGTTTCCTGGTCTGAAATGCAGCTTTGATCTGCTGGTATTAACCGAGGCAGGGACTGGGAAACAATGCTTTTTCTTCTTGTTTAGTTACTGGAATTTCCACAGTCAGGAGCTGAAAAGGACGAAGAGCTGAAATAATACAAGAAATATGATCAGATATTTAAACAATTAACTGAAGCTCTTTAATGTTGTTCCTAGTTGCTCACCCACGTACCCACAATCCCAAGGTACATAAAGTAATTTTTTAATTCAAAGTTTTTAAAACTCTCACGTACTAAATCTATTACATGATGTAATATTTCCACTTGGGGTCAGAACATGCACCTTTCGCGGGGTGGGTGGACGTGATAAATGCAACACTACGGAAACTCTGTTTGGGTTGGAATCTGGAAACAGTTATTCAGCGTGAAGCTAAAATGATGAAACTCACTTTCTACAACTATTTTCTTTCATAAGCATTCCTCTGACTGAAACAGCACGATTGAAAAATGGACCTTTCAAATTCATTGAGCTCCCGAACTTCTACCACCTGAATGTTATGATTCAGATGTCTCTATCATTGCCCACTCAATCATTTCATCTTGCAATGTTCATCTTTCAACCTTGCTGCGTGCTGTGCCGCGAACTCAGTGTTGTAACCTTGGGAATAAGATTCACCAGTCCTTCATCTAAATCATTCTAATATTGTGAATTACTGAGGATCCAAACAGAGGGAGACTTGAGTCTCATGCTGACAATTGCAGAACCCATTATCCTTCATCGCAATTCCCCATTCAGGTTCATACTTTTCCAGAAGTTTGATGATTGTCAGCAGTCCCTCATGGGGAACTTTATCAAATGCCTCCTGGAAATTACCTTAAATCTAGTGGGACCCGCCCTTTGATTCATTGTCTGATTTGCTTCTGTTAGGAATTCTATATTGGACTTGGAGTGAGAGCTGCTTAGATTTACCAGAAAGTTAGCTGAATCCAAGTAACAAATTAAGAGGAGAGATTAGACCAACTAGAAATTTAATGGATCAACGTGTGAGTTCAACACAGTTTTGAAAATGAGCAGCCAAACTGATAGGGTGGAGAGAGTGAATCTATTTCTGCGGGACCGGGGTTCGAGGACTCGGGGACATCGTACAAAAATTAGAGGCAGACCATTCGGGAGAGCAATTAGGAAACACTTCGATATAACGGGCGGTAGAAGTTTGGAATACTCTTCCACAAATGGCAATTGATGCCAGTAAAATTGTTAAATTTTAATCAGAGATTGATTGAATTTAGAGAACCATAGTTATAAATGGATGTTGCGCAAAGGCAGGTATAGACTGCTAGTTCACAGATCAGCCATTTTCTCATTGAACGTTGAAACAGGCTCGATTGGTAAATGCCTCCTCCTGTTCCTATTTTCCAAGAGAAATGTGAGGGGAACAAAGGGAAGTGATAGGAGGCAATATAAAGCAAATGGTATTTTTTTTAAAGGGGATGTAATAACAAAGAGTCGGAGGGATTTACACAGAATTATCCTTTGAAGTTGGCAAGACAAAATGATAAGGGAGTTAAAAAAGCTAACAAGATCCTTGAATTTATAAACGGGGAATTACAGGACAAAAGCGGGTAAGTAATGCCAAACCATTATCAATCCCTTGTTAGGCCTCAGCTGGAGAACTGTGTCCAGTGCTGGGCACCACAATTTAGGAATGATATCAAGGCCTTCGAGAGAACAGGAAGGTCAGTTAAGTGGAGAACCTTGAGAAGCTGGGATTGTTCTCATTACAGCGTAAAAGGTAAAGGGGAGATTAGATTGAATTGCTCAAAACCATGAACGTTGTTGGTAATTAGCCAATGTTTCCATTCGCTGGAGCATAGGGAACCAGAGGATAACATTTAACATGATTGCCAAAAAGGCCAAAGGACAGATGAGAAGCTTTTATTTTTACCACAAGTTCTCCTTATCTGGAAAGCATTGCTGAATGGGTGGTGCATGCAGTTTCAATAATAACTTCCAAATGGATAAATGCTACAAGGGTGGAATCTGCAGGGCTATGTGGGACAGAACAGTGGTAGTGGAACTAATTCGATTGGTTTTCAAGCAGACAACGTCACGATGGAGTGAATGACCTGCTTAACTGCTGTAAGATTCTATAATTCCAAGTTGCGGCTGAACCACGACTCTGACTGTCAGGGCACAGTCATGAAAACAGTATATGGAGAGAGAACATGCACTCGGGCAGTGAGCTGCAGTAGATATACAGAATGATGTTGGATTGGCATGCTCCCAGCATTAGTTAATTGCCACCTCCTGTCGGTTACGATCTCATGCTGTTCTGCAGTTTGTTGGACGTGAAATTTCTATCAAATAAATATTATATTGAGTTACATGCGTGCATATGTGTATATGGCAATTTCACTTGGAATTGCTTCAGTCGACAGACAGAACTAATTACATTGGAATTACTTGACAGATTGAGGATCTATCACCTGCTTGATTATTGCTCACACCCGGGCAAAATGCCTAGGATATGTAGGAATGATTCTATTGAAATAACCTCAATGTTTCCCACCTGTATTTACATCAGATCAATGACTCATTCATCCATATTTGTTCTGTTCATTAATAGGTTTTAAATAATCGTCAGCTCCATTGTCTTTACTGAAAAATTATTGTCCCTTGTTTGTCACATTCGCAACCAACATTTCCATAATAAATTGTCCTGTCGATAATTAGAATGTTAGCTGACAATATCCCCACCTGGTGATGCTTTAGCCCCACAGCTTTACCTGTGCCAGCTTCTCAGTGTGCACCATTCTCTGATACAATCCACTGTGGCAGCTTTTCAGATTATCAAAATGTTCTTGTAAACCGCAAAATAGTTACTTAACGTAATGACCCAATAACGCCTTGAAACCTTACTCGATTTACACCCAACTCCCTAACTCTGTTAACCAATTAACATAAGATTCAAGAAGAGGAGTAGGCAATTAGGGTCATAGTGCATGTGCCAGCTCGATTAAAGAGCTATCGAAACATTCCAGCTCCCAGGCTCTATCCCCACAGCCCTGCAGGTTTTTCTTTTCCAACTATTAGAAAACTAATATTGAATCTCTTTGCACAACAGTCATGCAGAAAAAATATTTACATTAATCTTATCCAAGTTCAATTTCCTTAAGTTCTTTTTCTGCTTTGAATATCACGAATGTTTAGCAATTCTCATTTAATACAATGTATTTTAGGACTTTGCTGAAAAATGTTCAGTGTTTGTGACAACAACCATTCTTATATTAAAAGGATTGCTGACATTTCTGGGGAAGTATTTACCCCATAATGAAGTGCTTGTTTCGACATCGTTGTCGAGTATATGCAGCAGAAGACATTGCATTTATACAGCCCCTTTTCTGAGCAGCGACCGTGTCAAAGCGCTTTACAGTACATATTGGCACAAGACTAGCGGGGATTAATCCCCAGCTCTCCTTCGAAATAGTGCAATGGCTTCTTTTGCATCCACCATTGTCAAGTGAATGCAATTTCGACAGCCCCGGCTCTATCAGGCAGTGTGAAAAGCAATATAAATATTGTTGTCGGGCATTCCAGCCCCACGTTGAAAGCATTGTTAATTGACCAATATTGTTCTTTTGCACCAGGAAGCACATTACAACTGAGGGAGACTAGATACTTCAGTAATTTGTTCTGTTCTTTGGATTTTATCTGTGAAACCATATCCCATTTTGCAGATGGTATTTTCGGAGTCTTGTTCATAATTATCATTGTTGATGACAAGGAAACCGGGGCAACATTTGTCAAAGTTAACAGGAACGCTTAATTCTAGCTGCATAACAAATAGAATAAGTAGGGAACACAAAACCCATGGTGCTCATTTTCAGAATCAAAACAGTAAGCTTTGAAATAATGTGCAGGAATTTTACAGCGAAAAGTTTTGGAATAAGTGATACTTGTATGTGTCCCATTAATTTATCGTTGTCTAATTCTGACTCACATACATGTAACTTCATCTGGAGTTGAATACGAAAGGAGGGGTTGACCAGACTGCCATCGATATTTGTGAGCGGATCCTTTATATTGAGGTATCTCGCCCTGTGATCAGCGCCAGCTTGAGCTCAGCAGTTACTTCGCAGCAACAACTTCATCAGAAGTTCAGCTCTGACTGGTGTTTTGATTATCATTTTCAATCCCCTTCTGTTATCCTGGAAAAGAAAATTCAAACCTGTTTGTAAATAGGCGAGATTCGTAGAGGGTAAATTTAAATGATTCACAAAATCACTCTAATCAATAAATCCACCCAGAATCCAGTCCCGGTTGTGGAAGGAAGTTTAATATCATGGTTTTTCTTTAACGTGTAAAACACGATATGCTTTTAGCAAATCCGTGCTGGCGAACATTAACAACCTTACTTCTCCAAGGACAAATTCACTTTGTCCATAATTAGTACTTCAAACTTTCCACATGACTGACGTTAGGTTGACTGGCCTGTAATTGCTGTGATTATTATTATCCTGTTGTTTAAGTATTTATTTAACAATTACACGACAACTTCTTCCTTCACATCCCTCAGCAGCCTGGACTGCATCCTCTCCAGGTGACTTATCACTTTGCGAGCTGTCAAACTTGTAGTCCGTCCTCTTTATCTGTTGTATATTATTCCCTACTACCTGCTGCTTCAATGTGAAATTGGCAGCTTTCACTTCTTTAGGGAAAACAGATGCAAGTCTTCAGTTTTAATCCCTAATAGACACACACTTGCTTTCGCTGCACTTTTGTTTTGTATGTTTATAAAAAAAAAATGTTACAGGGTTGAAAGGTCATATGGCCGACTGCATCTCCTAATTTTATTACCTTTTGTTCGCATGGTCATTGGATGCCATTTTGAAAATATTTTTGTGTATGGAGTTATTTACTGAAGTAACCTATGACAAGCTCTACTCGTGATTCCTAACTGGGTTTGTAATTTTAAAATATTTTATTACTCACACACACACATAAACACACAAAGACACACACACACACACACACTCACACACACACACACACACACACACACACACACACCCACACGCACACACACACACACACAGACA
>JARFOE010114973.1:0-11783 GCA_031763465.1 Squatina squatina
CCAGTTATACCATTTGGAAATGTGAATTCTGTCCGCGCCAAAAATACCGTCTCGACGGTATTAAAATATTGAAATGTACTTTTGAATTGTAAGCCCCTTTTTGGTGCCTTTAGGTCTGGGTGTTCTTCGGAGAGGAGAATAGTTCTCCGGAGGTTTTGTTTGCATATCAATGTTATATCGATGGGTTTCGATGGCTCAGTATCTGTGCCATCAGCCTTGATTACAGTACTTAACACCTGTAATGTTTGTCAGGACTTGAAGCAATATTTGCTCTGCACTTTGTTTTGGGTTTTAATCCTTTTAGCAACTCTGGGTGTTGACAGCCAATCGTCCTCATTAATAATGTCTTCAAATGAAAATGTCTTCGGAATGTGTGGGCTTCAGCAAGGACCTGCTGTCCCAAACCTTTGTTTTATGGTCGATTGTTCCAGAACCAGTTTATTTCAGTGGGAGGGGCGATGTCCCTAGCCACTGTATGTATTCCTTTCATGGGCTGAGTAAAAATCCATTTGAGGTGTTTGATTAATGCAAGAGCAAAGATCTCTGTATATTTTTCTAATGCTGTTACGTTGTTAATATTAACAGTTTTCAAACTGTAAAATCATGTTGTGTCCCAGCACCTGGGCCTGAATGTGCTATAAGTTGTACAAATAAACATGTCTGCAGCCTCTGTGGCTGGAGTTTTCCAATTACCATAGGCATTGTCTTGTTGATTGACAGGAGTCTGCAGGTTTTTCCCCACTTACCCGTTCGCAGTCTGCAGTTTTAATTCCTGACTCCTGTCCACCATTTTGGCCCGATTCTTACAGAAGCAAAGACCCCAGTTCCGGGGCAGAAGACATCTCTCTGGGTCCAGCGAGAAAACACCGAGCCCCGGACCAATGCAGCGGCCGATTTCGGCGCTGTCCAATTGGGGTCCTGCATGTTTAACTTTGGTGGGCATCACAAGCAAAGGGAAATTATAAAATCACACAAGAGCAAATTTTTCTGCAGGTGTCACTGATGTGACTGGTGTGTCGTACATTTTCACTTCTTGAAAACTAAAGCGCAACCCCAGGCACATTGGACACATTTTATTCACCACAGGTTTCCTACCAGCATGTCAGCCCGATAATACAATTCAAGTGCTCTCGGCAGGCAAACAAAAGGTTACTTTGCCACTTGTCTAAAGAAAGGTTTTTTTTAAACTGATTACACAAGAGCATATTAATAATATCTCATCAGTATGAGCCGAATTCTTTATAGCCCAGGATAAAAACAGAAAGTGCTGAAAATACTCAGCAGGTCAGGCAGCATCTGTGGAGAGAGAAACAGGGTTAGCGTTTCAGGTCAGATAACCTTTCGCCAGAGTTGGAAATAGTTAGAGCTATAACAGGTGTTAAGCAAGTGCAGGGGCTGGGAACATGGGGAGGGAAGGTCTGTGAAAGGGTGGAAGGCAGGAGAGATGACAAAAGGGATGATGGTGCAAGGCAAAAGGAGATGGTAATGGGACAAGTAAAGAAATAAAAGATTGTCTAGAAGAGCTGTAAATAGTAATAGTAAAATCAGCAACAGCTGCCATCCACAAAAATGGGGGCAGAGGTTATGACCTGAAATTGTTGAACTCAATGTTGAATCCGGAGGGCTGTAAAGTGCCTAATTGAAAGATGAGGTGCTGTTCCTCGAATGTAAGCTCAAGGAACAGAACCTTATCTTTCGCTTAACATTGTGCTTTTAATGGTGTAACATTCCTGTCCTTCAAAAGTAGTGTATCATCAACATGAGAGATCTATTAGTGCAGTGTGTATTATTGACAGACAGAGAAATTTCTCAACAAGTTTATGTTGAATGCAGTGGATTATATGCGGTGACTATAGCAATAAATATCTCCTTGCACATTTCCAACAAGTGGAATTTATTTCTGTTTCAAGATCTATTACCCACAGATGTCTTGGGGAGTGTTCATATTCCCCTTGCGTGGCATTTTGTCACTGAATGTGGTCTATAACAATTATTTTCCATCCTTAAGCACAACCAGGATGCAGTGACTGGATTTACATAACTTCCATATGCTGAAGCCCTTTCATGTACTGTAAAAGTTAACAAGTTGCCAGAGCTTTTGATTGATATTTAACTGTTGGAGCAATGGGAAGGTAGTCACTGTAGTCTCCAGGTATGCCAGTAACAGGTTAGGAGTTTGCTCTTTCCCAGTCAATGATATTATTTCCTGCAATTTGTTCCACATTTACCTTTCTGCTTCGTGAGGGGTTGAATGGCGATTCTTTGTGTGCCCACCTGAATGCCCAATAGGCAAGATTTAAAGTGTGATTTTCATTTTGGTATTTTGTCTTATGTTCAAAGTGGATGCAATGTAAGTTGTTCAATATAGTGTATTTTGTTTTGATCCAGATTCAAGCTTCCTGGAAAAGTAATCGTTTAAATTAAGAGAGGAAAATCAGTTGGGCGCACTCTGACCTGACCGATTTTCCGATACCCCCAGTTCCCAGATGATCCAGTCCACCTGGATGCAGACCCAGAAAAATCTCCCTTTTATTAGTCTCTGGAAACACAGGAACAGGAGTTGGCCATTCAGCCCCTCGAGCCTGTTCCGCCATTCAATGAGATCATGGCTGATCTGTATCTTAAATCCATCTACCCGCCTTGCCTAACAAAAATCTATCAATCTCAGTTTTGAAATTTTCAATTGACCCCCAACCTCAACAGCTTTTTGGGGGAGAGAGTTCTAGATTTACACTATCCTTTGTGCAAAGTGCTTTCTGACATCACTCCTGAATGGCCAAGCTCTAATTTTAAGGCTATTCTGGATTCCCCACCCACACCCCAACCAGAGGAAATCGTTTCTCTCCATCTACTCTTATCAACTCCTTTGATCATCTTAAACATTTCAATTAGATGACCCCTCAATTTTCTATATTCAAGGGAACGCAAGGCTATTCTATGCATTCTGTCCTCATAATTTAACCCTTTTAGCCCCAGTATCATTCTGGTGAATGTGTGCTGCACCCCCTCCAAGGCCAATCTATCCTTCCTGAGGGATGGTGCCCAGACCTGAACACAGTGCTCGAAATGGGGTCTAACCAGAGCTCTGCACAGCTATAATATAACTTCCACACCTTTGCATTCCAGCCCTCCTGAGATAAAGGCCAACATTCCATAAGCCTTTTCAGTTATTTTTTGTACCTGTCCACTAGCTTTTAGTGACCCCTAAATCTCTCTGCTCATCCACAGTTCCACGCTTCTAGAAAATGAAAACTAGCCGCAAACACATCGCAATGTTTATAATTTCCCAATAGCCAACAGCAAGCCATTCTTCTTCACGCAATTGCCTGGTCCTTAAGGGGGCTGCTGGAGGCCGCACACAAAAAGATCTGAAATTATTTTTGATAGTTGAATTTCTGTGGAGCCAAGAGGAGCAGGAGTGCACCTCCTGCTTCCACAAAAACATGGCGTGCCAGAATCGCTCCCCTTCGTGTAGTCTTGCCCCCAGACCTAAAGTGACCAAACGTCCTGGTTTCACCTGGACAGTCCCTCGTTTTTCAGGAGACATCCCAGTGTCCCGACACTTACCTTAAAATTGCTCAAATGTCCGTTTTTTTGTGCTCACTTGACTGCGCGTGCACAATCCCGCCAGTGACCTGACTGCACATGCGCAGACTGATTGTCCCAGTTTGCCAATGTTAAGATCTGGTCACCCAACCCAGGGCATACTTGCAGCTTGCCAATTTCACGCAGCTGAGGTCGAAGGCCCAATTCCGATCGGGCTTTGGGATGACTTCCTTGCATTCGCCACCCATTTTGTGCTGGAAACCGACACGAGTTAAGTTTCTCCCCGAAATGTTCGTTCAATATATACACTATCACTGTCCATTATAATCACTCGTTGTATGAAAAGCCTAATCAGGGCAATTATGTGACTTTTTGTTCCAGCTACTCCTGACTATGAAGAACAGTTTCCAGCTTCATCTACCAACACAACTACAATCAGCACAATAAATGAAATGACCCCGCAGCCAAACCACATTACCACGGATGGTGCAGACAGGAACCTCTTACTTTCACTACTTTATAGCCGTGGGTATTCATTGCATGTCAATCATCTGAATTCTCGAGAAAAGAGAAGGCTGACGGGTAACCTATTAGAGGTCTTTAAAATTATCAAGGGGTTTGATAGGGTAGACGTAGGGAAAATGTTTCCGTTTGCGGGGAAATCCAAAACTAGGGGTCTTAAATATAAGATAGTCATGAATAAATCCAATAAGGAATTCAGGAGAAACTTCTTTACCCAGAGAGTGGCTAGAATGTGAAACTTGGAGTAGTTGAGGTGACTAGCATAGATGCATATAAGGGGACGCTTGATAGGTACATGAGAGAGAAGGTTATGCTGAAAGGTTAGATGAAGTAGGGTGTGAGGAGGCTTGAGTAGAGCATAAACACCGGCATCGACCAGTTGGGAAGAGTGGCCTGTTTTTGTGCTGTAAATTCTAAGTAATTTTATGTGAACAGCCAGCATTTCTAGGGCAGTAACTGAATGTTCACTTTCACAGACAAAATTCTATGGGGCTGTCAGCGCCTCCTTCTCCTCCTCAGTGCTGCTTTCAACTCCTACATCCTGTGGCTACTGCTCCAAGCCATTAAACACCTGGGTGCTGTGGGCGTGAATTCTTGTGAGATCTCAAATTCCTACTTGTAAGGTGCAACAATGTTTAACCAGCAGCGACATGATACAAGAGGCGGGAAGAACCTGGAGCTGTGCTGAGGAGATGGGATGTGAGAAGTGAGGAGATGTGGGGCAGGGGCAAGAAAAGTACTAGTATGAATGGCGGGGGCAGGCGAACCGTGCCAGGCTACACTGTAGGGTGGGAGGTGGGGGTGAGAAGAATATCTGCATGAATTGTGTGACTTTGTGTTTCAGCTCTTCCTGACCATGAAGAACATCTTCCAGCTCCATCTTCCATCGCAACTACAATCAGCACAATAAATGAAACAACACCGCAGTCAAACTACATTACCACGGATGGTGCAGCCAGGAACCATTTGCTTTCATCACTTCCTGGTGGTGGGTATTCATTGCATGTCAACCATCTGACATATGGAGAGCCAGCATTTTTAGGGCCGTATTTGCATGTCCATGTTAACCATGTCCCGTTCTCCCATCACCCCTGTGCTCGCTGACCTAAATTGGCTCCTCTTCCAGCAACGGCTCAAGTTTAAAATTCTCATCCTTGTATTCAAATCACTCCATGGCCTCGCTCCTCCCTATCTCTGTAACCTCATCCAGCCTTACAGCCCTCCGGGAATTCTGCCTTCCTCCAATTCTGGCCTCTTGTAGACCCATGATTTTCTTTGTTCCACCAGATGGCCTTCAGCCATCTAGTCCCCAAGCTCCGGAATTCCCTTCCTAAACCTCTCTTTCTCACTACCTCTCTCCTTTCCTTCAAGACACTACTTATAACCTGGCTCTTTGACCAGACTTTCTCCCCTAATATCTCCCCATGTGCCTCGGTGTCAAATTGTGTCTCATAATGCTCCTGGGAAGCACCTTGGGCACTATATAAATGCAACTTGTTGTTGCTGTTGAATTGGGGGCAGAAGGACACAAATGCCTGTATGAATGGGATTGGGGGAGAAAAAAGAATCACCCGTTTGAGATGAGAAGAGCGGGAAGAGGAGTGCCAGATTGAAATGGAAGAGGAGAGGAAAAGATTGCCAATATGAACTAGGAAAGTAAGAGGGGATATCGTGCTTCTGTGAACAGAAGATTGTAGTGAATACAATGTCCAGGAACTGTGAGAGAAAGGGTTATCGGGGAAAAGTGCCTCTATTAAGTGGAGGCGAGTGCCTTTGTATAGGGTGACAAACTGTTGACATAGATTTTGTGGAAGCGACAATCTGGTTGGTTTTCATCAACATCACTTATTTTTCTTATATTTTAAACTAAAAAGTTAACAATGGTAAAGGGTAAAAGTGTTTAACACTAATCAGATTGCACAATTTTTAACTAAAAAATGAAAATGTTCTTGCGGATAATGGCCTGACTTCCCTAGTTGGTGCAGAGGAGAGGGTAGCAAATGGAAGGGATGTACTTTTATATATCATTGAAATCAGTATGTCCTGCCATCTTTCCGTTCAAGAATCCTGTGTCAAGAGTATCAGTGTTTTACATCTCGTCATCATTAACATGTGATACTGCAGTTCCATGTTCTGACCACAAGTAGGCTCTGGCAAATAGGTAGTTCTGCAGAACCAAATTACCCTTTTTTCTCTAACACCATTTTGATTTTTCTTTAAACTTATTATTTAATAACTTATTAATTTTTATTGTTTGGGAATATTGTCGACCCGCATCATCAGCAGCTGTTCGTTGTTATTTGAAGGCAAGTCGGGATAAATAAATTCATATGGCATTAGCCACTGATCAGAATTCCTCCCATGATGGCTGAGAGTTCATCTGAAAAGTAGCTGAGATTTACGGACCTGCTTTTTGCTTTGATCCTTCAGGGACAGGAAACTGCCAAGCCCACCTGGTCTGGCCTATCAGTTACTCCAGTCCCACACTACATGGTTGATTTTTCATCTCCTCTGAAATGGCTTAGCAAGCCACTCAGACACAAAAAGTCACTTTGGGATGAACAATAAATGTGGGTTACTGAGAACAAATACAAAAGAAAGATACCAGAGGGTCTTTGGCTGCTGTGAAGCTGTGCACAGCAATGAGTCAACACCTTGTGGTGGGGAGGGGAGGGTAGAGAAACAAAAAGGGAAGTTGATTGGATCATTTCTTATAGTTTGTATATGTGGTGTTACATTTTAGATACGACTGAGCATGAAGATAGGCGGACAGGTCTTCCTATGACCACAACTGTAAGCACAATAATAAATAAACTGATACCTCCGACCAACTGCCCAAGTCCTGCAGTTTGTCTTGACAGGAGCCTAATTCTTTCAGCATCACCTAACTGTGAGTATCCAGTTCTTGTCGAATGAAACATAGCAAAATAAAGGTATTGAATTATTTTCAGCACTGTATTAACCTGTAAATTATTTGTTTTCCATTCCTTTTGGCCCTCCAGTCCAGTATATCATTGCCCAAGACAATGGTAGACCATACATTATTCCCAGCACTTTGCCTCTGACATAAGGATGTATGTGAGCGCAACATCCTCCTCGTTTACCTTGTGAGCCAGATTCTTCGCCAGCTTAATATTGAAGACTGAAGCTGTCCTGGTTGGCTTCTGCCGCAACTCCCTTCCCCAGCACTCAGTTCCACCTCTCTCTATTACTGATTGAGAGTGAACCTAAAGCGATATATCCATGGTGCCCTGTTCAACCCTTAGCCGAAAACACTGCATCTTATCCATCACCAAGGCTGCCTATTTACACTTCCTTAACTTTAGACTTCGCTGTCCCTACCGTATCTTCATCACAGCCGAAACCCTTATCACATCTTTGTCTTCCCTCCAGGCTTGACTTCGCCAAGGTTCGCCATTCTAAGCTGCAACCTGAGAAAC
Source organism: Squatina squatina (assembly GCA_031763465.1). NCBI lineage: Eukaryota > Metazoa > Chordata > Chondrichthyes > Squatinidae > Squatina > Squatina squatina. The sequence continues at coordinate 7,509 of JARFOE010114973.1, forward strand.
TTTCAATTAATTTAGAACTCCACTGCCCACATCTTGTTCTGAGTTCTGCTCATATATTGCCCTTGTCCCCAGTGAGCTTGACAGGCTCACCATTTCCCAATGCATTGATTTCAAAATTCTATGTTCTTATCTACAAACATTCCATGCCTTACCTGTACTACTTCAAGCCCTGCTTCTCTGTTTTGCAGCCTTCGTTTTCCATCTCCGGCACAATATGCATCAAACACTTTCCCACTGCTCCAACCTCCTCGACAGAGCCTGCAGCCATCATACCCCTGTCCTCTGGAATTCTCTTCCTAAACCTCGATCCCCTTGCTACATTTCACCTCACATTTAAAGCTGCTGGAAAATCTTTCTCTTCTAACATTTACTCCTCCAGCTCCCACTCGGAGATTTCTTCCTTTCGTTATTGTTGACCTACAGGCAGTGGAAAGAAGACTTTCACCCATCAGCATTATTTAAATCCTGTATGTGCAGCAAATTATGACACAAAAGGGTAAATTGGCCAATCATGCACAGCCAGCAGATGTTGGAGAGTTGGCAATTTAGCATTGTAGCCCTGTCTCTGACCTGTGTTCCCTTCATGTGAGGTTCTCCACTGAGAACAAGGGATTGCTGAGATTACCCTAACATTGACACAAAACTCGATCAAGTCGTAAAAAGTTAAAAAGGATAGTAGCAGACTTCAGGAGGACATAGACTGGTGAAATAGGCAGACACATAGCGGATGAAATTTAATGCAGGGAAGTGTGAAGTGATGCATTTTGGAGAGAAGAATGGGGAGAGACAATATAACCTAAATGGTCCAATTTTAGAGCGGGTGCAGGAAGAGAGACATCTAGGGGTTTACATACAGAAATCCATGGTGGTGGCAGGACAGGATGATAAAGCTGTTAAAAAAGCATAGGGGATCCTTGCCTTTATAAACAGAGCTTTATAAAGCAGCAAGGAAGTTATGCTAAAACTTTATAAATAACTTGATGGGCCTCAGCTGGAGTATTGTCTTCAATTTTGTGCGCCACACTTTAGGAAGGATGTCAAGGTCTTGGAGAGGGTGCAGAGGTGATTGACCAGAATGGTACCAGGGATGAGGGACTTCAGTTACGTGGAGAGACGAGAGAAGCTGGGATTGTTCCCCTTCAAGCAGATAAGGTTAAGGGGAGATTTAATAGAGACATTCAAAATCATGAAGGGTTTTGATCAAGTAAATAAGGAGTAACCGTTTCCACTGGCTGAAGGATCGTTAACCAAAGGACACAGATTTATGATAATTGGCAAAAGAGCCGGTGAGATTTATTTATGCAGCGAGTTATTATGATCTGGAATGCACTGCCTGAAAGGGTAGTGGAAGCAGATTCAATAGTAACTTTTAAAAACGAATTGGATGAATAATTGAAAGTGAAAAAGTTGCAGGACCATGAGGAAAGTACAAGGGAGTGCAACTAATTGAATAGCTCTGTAAAAGAGCAGGCACCGGAACAATGTACCGAATGTCTTCCTTCTGTGCTGTAAGATATGATTCTATGATTGGGAGCCAACTTTAGAGACATAGGGATGGATGGTGAAACAAATCAAAAAAATTCACAATGATGAAATGGGGCAATCTTCTGGGTAGGGAGGTTTCTGACCTCAGTGTTGTTATCCCTTTCAACAATGAGCAGAAAAGTTACACTTCAAACAAGTTTCCTTAACAATTTCCTCCCCTTTCCATCTCTGCCAAGATATTGCCTGTATGTTGGTGTATGATTCCAAGACCACCAGTCACCTGGACACCTCACTAAAATAGTCATTTAAAAAAATTTGCTCCTGGGATGTGTGCATCACTGGCAAGGCCGGCATTTATTGCCAATCCCTAATTGCCCTCAAGAAGATGTTGGTGAGCTGCCTTCTTGAACCTCTGCAGTCTGTGTGGTGAAAGTACTCCCAGAGTGCAGTTAGGGAGGGAGTTCCATGATTTTGGCCCAGTGACGATGAAGGAACGGCGATATATTTCCAAGTCAGGATGGTGTGTGACTTGGAGGGGAACTTACAGGTGATGGTGTTCCCATGCACCTGCTGCCTTTGTCCTTCTAGGTGGCAGAGGTCTTGGGTTTGGGAGGTGCTGCCGAAGAAGTCTTGGCGAGTTGCTATAGTGCATGTTGTAGATGGTACACACTGCAGCCGCAGTTCGCCGGTGGTAGAGGGAGTGAATGTTTGAGGCGGTAGATGGGGTGCCAATCAAGCGGGCTAACTTGTCCTGGATGGAGTTGAGCTTCTTGAGTGCTGTTGGAGCTGCACTCACCCAGGCAAGTGGAGAGTATTCCATCACACTCCTGACTTGTGCCTTGTAGATGGTGGAAAGGCTTTAGGGAGTCAAGAGGTGAGACGCTCACCGCAGAATACCCAGCCTCTGACCTGCTCTTGTGGCCACAGTATTCATGTGGCTGGTTCAGTTAAGTTTCTGGTCAATGCTGACCCCCAGGATATTGATAGTGTCGAATTCGGTGATGGTAATGCTATTGAATATCAAGGGGCAGTGGTTAGACTCTCGCTTGTTGGAGATGGTCATTGCCTGGCACTTTTGTGGTGTGAATGTTACTTGCCACTTATCAGCCCAAGCCTGAATGTCGTCCAGGTCTTGCTGCAAGTGGGCATGGACTACTTCATTTTCTGAGGAGTTGTGAATGGCATTGAACACTGTGCAGTCATCAGCGAACATCCCCACTTCTGACCGTATGATGGAGGGAAGGCCTGAGGAACTCCTGCAGTGATGTCCTGGGGCTGTGACGATCGACCTCTAACAACCACAGCCATCTTCCTTTGTGCTCGGTATGACTCCAGCCAGTGGAGAGCTTTCCCCCGATTCCCACTGGCTTCAGTTTTGCTCGGGCTCCTTGATGCCACATTCAGTCAAATGCTGCCTTGATGTCAAGGACAGTCACTCTCACCTCACCTCTGGAATTCAGCTCTTTTGTCCATGTTTGGATCAAGGCTGTAATCAGGTCTGCAGCCGATTGGTCATGGCAGAACCCAAACTGGGCACTGGTGAGCAGGTTATTGGTGAGTAAGTGTTGCTTGATAGCACTGTCGATGACACCTTTCATCACCTTGCTGATGATTGAGAGCAGAATGATGGGGCGGTAATTGTCCAGATTCGATTTGTCCTGCTTTTTGTGGAAAGGATATACCTGGGCAGTTTTCCACATTGTTGGTTCGAGGCACGGCTAGTTTTGGAGCACAAGTCTTCAGCATGACAGCCGGGATGTTGTCAAGGCCCATTGTCGTTGCTGTGGCTGTATCCAGTGCGCTCAGCCGTTTCTTGATATCACGTGCAGTGAATCGAATTGGCTGTACATTGGCTTCTGTGATGGTGGAGACCTCAGGAGGAGGCCAATATGTATCATCCACTCGACACTTCTGGCTGAAGATGGTTGCAAATGCTTCAGCCTTGTCTTTTGCACTCAAGTGCTGGGCTCCACCATCGTTGAAGATGGGAATATTCATGGAGCCTTCTCCTCCCATTAATTATTTAATAGTCCACCACCATTCACGACAGGATGTGGCAGGACTGCAGAGCTTTGATTTGATCTGTTGATTGTGGGATTGCTTAGCCCTGTCGATAGCATGCTGCTTCCGCTTTTTAGTATGCATGTAGTCGTGTGTTACAACTTCCCCAGGTTGGCACCTCATTTTTAAGTTCACCTGGTGCTGCTTCTGGCATGCTCTTCTACACTCCTTATTGAACCAGGGTTGGTCCCCTATCATGATGGTAATGGTAGAGTGAGGGATATGCTGGACCATGAGGTTACAGATTGTGGTGGAATACAATTCTGCCGCCCACAGTGCCTCATAAATGCCCAGTTTTGAGCTGCGAGATCTGTTCTGAACCTATCCCATTTAGCACGGTGGTAGTGCCACATAACACTGTCCTCAGTGTGAAGACAAGACTTTGTCTCCACAATGACCGTGCGGTGGTCACTGCTACCAATGCTGTCATGGACAGATGTATCTGCGACAGGCAGATTGGTGAGGAGGAGGTTAAGTAGGTTTTTCTCTCCTGTAGGTTCTCTCACCACCTGCTGCATGCCCAGTCTGGCAGCTATGTCCTTCAAGGCTCAGCCAGCTCGGTCAGTAGTGGTGCTACCGAGCCGCTCTTTGTAATGAACTTCGAAGCCCCCCACCCAGAGTACCTCTCTAACCAGCAACGCGACCCCACCTGCTTTTCCTTTCTGTCTATCCTTCCTGAATATTGAATACCCCTGGATGTTGAGCTCCCAGCCTTGGTCACCCTGGAGC
>JARFOE010125456.1:0-11636 GCA_031763465.1 Squatina squatina
TCCATACCCTCTGATCCCTTTAGCCATAAGGGCCACATCTAACTCCCTTTTGAATATAGCTAATGAACTGGCCTCAAAAGCTTTCTGTGGTAGAGAATTCAACAGGTTCGCAACATTCTGGGTGAAAACGTTTTTCCTCATCTCGGTCCTAAGTGGCTTCACCTTTATCTTAAACGGTCACCCCTGGTTCTGGACTTCCCCAACATCGGCAACATTCCTCCTGCATCTAGTCTGTCCAATATCTTAAGAATTTTCTATAAGATCCCCTCTCTTTCTTCTATATTCCACTGAATATAAACCTAGTCGATCCATTCTTTCTTCACATTTCTGAATGTTGCCAATATTTTGCATTTGTAAAATTTGTCATCTATATACTTATCTAAAATATACAGCCCTAAAAAATGGCAAAAATCTTTTCCCAGATTTATTATTCATTATTGATTCCACATTGTCCCCAGCTTATGATATACCGTCACAGTTTAAATTGTGGTGGCACTGAAGTAACAAACTATTTAGTTATGAAATGGTTATAGTCAATTACGCTTGTTTCTATTTGCAGCTGCTATACAATGATGGGAGACAAAAGAAAAAATGTCTGTCACTCACAGAATCCAACCACCAATTTTGCCAGTAAAAGATTAAAATACAATTACTTAATGTTTATATTTTACCAGCTCTCAATTCCATCTGTCTCAGGCGTCACTATCCTTTCAGTATCCCGAATGGAAACATTGCAATGTGTTTTATAACTGGCTGCAAAATTATGGTAATGGACATTTGCGACCACAGTACAAAACTGTACTTGGTTCAAGAATGATGCTCTGAATATGATAGAGAACCACATTCGTTTCAGGAAATCCTTGATAACACCATATCATTTCGCAGAAAAAAAAAATTTCTAGAACACTTGCAAGCTATATTCTAACACTATTAGTAAGAGCCTTCACCATCTGTCAGGAGGTAGTTACTACAAATTCTCAACATACTTCTATATATTTAAATATGAATATGCAAAGCAATTTCCCAGCAACATATATGATTTCAGTAATTTTGGCTTTTGGGTATTCTTTTTCGAAACAGTGCCATGGGAATGACAGCACCTACGAATTTCATGCTATATTTTCGACAGCGACTCAAACCCAAAACATCCTGATTCTGAAGCGAGAGTGCCACCACTGAGCAACATTTATCAAAGTCAAAGGCGAGGTAGAGAAGGTAAGCAGAGCAAGTCATCAGGAGAATATTAGCCAGAGATTCCTGTCACTGTCACAGACTCATTTGAATAATTTCAGTCTCACAATGTCCCACTATGTGAATAATGTGCTCAATCTCACCTTTAACCACATCGTTCTGAAACATTGAATATGGAACATTATCAGATTATCAGTTGGTGCCACAACGAGTAATACAGCGAGACAGAGATTTATTCAACCAGTAACCAGTTCCAATGACTTGCTGGAAACACTGATGTCTGCAAACATAATAGCGGAATTGATTTGTATCTGCAGAGGATTCAATTGCTCATTGCAGGAATGAGGCACAGGAACACAGGAGTAGGTCATTCAGGTCCACAATCCTTATCCTTCATTCCATTACACCATGGCTGATCTGAACCTTAACCCCATTTACTGTCTTGTTTCCATGTTCCGTGATATCCCTATTTAAAAAAAAATATATCGATCTCAGTCTTGAAAATTAACCTTGAACACACATTGACAGGTTTGTTGGAGAACGAGGTTCAGGATTCAATTAAAGCTTATATGAAAAGGTGTGTCCTGATTTCAGTCCGAAATGGCAAATCTCTAATTTTAATATTATTTCGCTCTTTCTCAATTACAGCACCATTGGAAACAGTTTCTGTGCCTCGACCCTATCGAGACCCTTTATTAGTTTAAATCCCTTGATCGTAGCATGCTCCACCCTTCGCCCTTCTAAACGCAATGGAATACAAGACAAGTTTATGCAACCTGTGCTCAAATTTTAAAGCTTCAAGCCCTGGGGTCAGTCTCGTGTTCTCTATTGAACCCCCTGCAAAGCCAATTCAGCGATTCAGTGATTTCTTTTTTTTAATTCGTTCCTGCGATGTGGGCATCGCTGGCAGGGCCAGCATTTATTGCCCATCCCGCGTTGCCCTTGAGAAGGTGGTGATGCCTCACCTTCTTGAACCTCTGCAGTCTGTGTGGTGACTTTTTCAACTCAGTGGCTTACTGGGCAGTTGAATAAGAGTCAAACACATTGCTCTGGATCTGAACTTACATATGGGCCAGACAAGGTAAGGACGGCAGATTCCCTTCCTGTAAGGGCATTAGTTAACCCGATGGGCTTTTAGAACTATCCGACAGTTTTATGGTCCCATTACTGACACGAGTTCTAGGTTATTTAATTAACTGCATTTAAATTCCACAGCTGCCCTGGCGGGATTTGAATTTCAGTTTCTAGATCAATACAAACAAATCTCTTGATTATTAATCCCGCAAATTAACCATTTCACTACCGAATCCCCGAATACTGTGCTGCCCAAAACTGAATTCAGTACTGCAAGTGTGGTCTGACCAAACTCTGTAGAACTGAAGCATCATTTGATCATATTCAAATTTAAACACGTTGGTGATAAGAATCGACATTCCATTAAAATCATCCCTGCTCTGTCTCTCCTAACTCCAAGCCAATTGCCGCTAACAAGGCTACCTGCAATTCTGTGCCCTCTCCTTGTTGCTAATAATATCTGTGGTAAACCATATCAAAAGAAGCTGGATATCGGAAAGAGTAATACAACTTGAGAATATGGGAACAAACATTCCTGAGCATCATGCACTGAAGGTATTAACAAACAACGTTATACCAGCCGACAGGACATTGAATGAAGAGAGCAATTTGGAGCTGTTGCTGGAGGTTATCAGTACTTTACGATCTCAATTCACATACGACACAAGGAAGGGGGTGCAAATCGAGGACATAGTTTCCAATTATATTCTGATAATGAGTTGGGAACAGAAAAAAATGTTTCAGAAGGAATGGACTAATTTATCAGACATGTAACAAGATGAGAGATACAGTTAAAACCTGCGTCACAAAGCAAGTTCAGAATTAGTTACCGGGAAAAGCAAACACCGCCTGTAGAATTGGAACACGGTAAAAAGGTAAACAATAAATTAAACTTGATTTGTCTTTGAGGAATGGTGGGGAGTCTTGGTGCGGGACACTGAGCTTCAACGCACACCTGAGCTGATATATTCACAGAATCCCTTATTAATACAGGAGCGACGCTTCCAGTGGGAGCATTAGGCTGCACTGAGCCTGACATTGGTGAGTCAGTGCGACATTGAGAAAACTCACTCTGTTATTACTGAGTAAATAGTTTCAACAGAACCTGCAGAATTTTAAAACCAACAGCCGAAATAATTGAGTTTCATGCCAGTCACTTGTCTTCAAACAGAAACCTGGAAGGGTTTATTCGCACCTGGTGATGGGACCTCGTTAGACTGAATGTGAAATTTCAGTTTCCAGACTGAAGTGGGGAAATTGAACGACTGTCAGTGGATTGGTCCCCAGCGGGAGTCAGAGGAAGAGAAACTGGAGCATTTTAAACACAGTGAAAGTACATTAAAATATTGTCCTTGTCCGATATTGTCGAATCTTACTGGAAAGAATAGGAGGAGTGAATTTTGTTTGCGGCACGGAAAAATGGAATTAAAGTAATTCATTCACTGCCCGGATTCTCAGTTAAATCAAAACCTGTTTGAAAGACGTTAAATGATGAAAGTAAACTGCAGCTTTTGATGGAGGTTTAAAAATAACATTGCAAAGTCAATAAAACGCTCAGTCAATGAACATGGTACAACAGGAAATACATTCACAGAATTTATGCCTTGAGAAGAAAAAGTGAAAAAGTTAGTGAGATTAAAGCAGAAATATAGTTATTACCTGATTTGCAAATTTAGGAACTGATTAAAATCACTTACCAGGGATTCCAATGGTTGCTATAATCGGAAAGTAAATCATTCCTATCTGTAAAATTGGCGGTAACACTGTAAATGGATAGGTAGTAAGCGGAACTCTCATTCTGACTGAGACGTGTTGCTGACTCTTGGATCTGGACACTGGGTTCCATGTGAACCTGTGAGATGAGAGATTCAGAGAAACCCCTTACTTATAACTGAACAACACTCCCCGTGGGAGCATGAAACAGCCGGAGCATTGACATTACTTCCAGTCATTTGAGCAGCGTGTCAACACCGTTCACTGTAATGCTTGTGCTGCACTGACTATATCCAAATTGAAATGGGCAATATTTTGAAGTGAAATCTCCCGAAAATTGGAATAATATGTTGCTCACATTTCTATCTATCAATGTCCTGAAAGGCGGGGGCTCTGCCTGCATCTCTGCAACACCTTAAACAGAAGCAGCTTCAGTTTTCCTCCTGTTGTGTGACAGGATTCACTGCTGTCGATGCACCAACTGAATTCCCCGAATTCTCAAAAATCTTTCTATCTTTACACTGCTCCCAGCTTTCGAAACACAGCCGTGTGAATGTGGGACATTACGATGGCAATTGAATGAGGAATTTATGTCTTTAGGACTGGAATAGGTCGGGCTTTGCACCAACACCCGGAATAAAATAATTATAAAATCTCGGGTAGAAAAAGTAAATATAGACACAGGCTCGAAATAACCATGGATTCACTGAAATTAAGATTTTGTAAAGGTTACAGATGGTGTTTACACAGTTTTAAGAGGGTTTACTGAGGTATAAGGACGTGTGCAGTGTTAGAATTGTTTCTGACACGTATGTAGCAGAATCTCTCTGGAAACCTACATCCCCTAGGATTTTGTGGGCTGCGGTGGGGATTCGAGGCTCTGCTCAATTCAATGGGCCTGAAATTATGATCTCCCGGGTGGCGTTGGATCTGTCCAGAAACTTCGGGGCAGATCCAATGCCAAGACTGGGAAGCCCATCCCCAACACAGAGCTTTGCAGTATTTTTGCAAAGTTTTCTGCCGGGGATCTCTTGAAATTTCTTACGCTTGTTAAAACCAAGCATATCTGCTTGGTTTTGACATCAAAAGAAAAGTTTAAAAAATAAATTCAAAAAAATTACAAAGAAACTGGGTCATTACTTTAAAACCATTCCCAGTAAGGTAAGTGCATTTTTAAAAAATTTAAAGATTTTTTTTTATTTTCAAAAAAATGTTACTTATCTTCTTTTTATTAAATCTTGCTGTTAAAATCGGCTTTAACATGTTTTGTAATGAGTTTGTGTTGTTCATCTATCAATGAAGTTTTGACAGTTCTTGACAGATCGCTTCGAACTGTCAAAACTTCATTGAAAGCTGCACCTACCTGATTGGCTGGAGCCTCCCATGTGACCTCCCCAACCTCTTCAATTTGACTTGCCCGGGAAGGAAGACAGCCCCAGTCTGAATATCCAGCTCGGCCGTGAGGCGGGGAGGGCGGCTGGATATCACAACCTCCCGTGGATCCAGGACATTTAGGTAAGTACGTAGTTTTGTTTGCGATTGGAGGCATCCGCACGCAGAATTTCAGGCCCAATATCTTCCAGTATTACCCTTTTCAGGTAGCTTCATTTAAGCTTTTCTGTGATATTGTGAAAGTTCAGGCCGAGGAACACAGAGACAGCAAAAGGTCATTCAGCCGCTGGGGCCTGCTCCACCGTTCAATTACTCCCCAACTCAATTCCTCCCGCCTTTATAAGGAAAGCCTTGCATTTATGTAGCGCCTTTCCTAACTACAGATGCCCCAAAGTGCTTTACAGCCAATGACATAGTTTTTGAAGTGTAGTCACTGATGCGCTGTAGGAAACACGGCAAGCTGCCACAAACAGCAATCTGGCAATAACAAGATAAGCTTGTAGTGAAGTTGATTCAGGGATACATATCGGCTTGGACGCCAAGGTAACACCCCTCTTGTTATTCAAAATGGTGTCATAGTATATTTTCCGTCTTCCTAAGAGTGCATACGGGGTTTCGGTTTAACATCTCATCTGAAAGACCACAGCACCAACAGTACAGCACTTGGTCAGTACTGCACTGGAGTTTCAACATACATTTTTGTGCTCAGATCTCTGGAGTGGGAGTTACCTGCTCCAGTCTGCACTATTTACTGGAGCAAAACCTAATTTAGTCTCATGTGTGGATGACTATTCCACTACATTTTAAATATATATTGGAGACGATTTTGTAAAATCAACTTCCTATAAAATGAACATATACTAATGACTACTCACAGATTGCAAGCATCTGTTATAATCCCGCACATGCGCCTTGATTCAAAGTCTCACAAGCATTTTTGTTCTGTAACTTTCACATTTCGTTGCCTGATCACCATTTTTATGTTAATCAGACAAGTCATCATAAAAGCTTAATTTTGTCAAGCTGTGCAAAACTGTACGAAAAAGAATATTTTGTGCCTCCATACAAGGAACACAGTGTGAGAATCTACTAACTGCTCCATAGACTAGATAAGACAATGTCTTTACAATAGTGTCTTAGAATTACCAGGCCTGGGACCAAGCAATGAACATGAAATAACAGGTCTTGAAGTTGCTTGCTAAGGCTTTTAGAAAATAAGACACAGATTAAATGGAGGAACACCCATCTTCCTCAGTTATAATCCAATGACAGGTCAGCCATAAAGATCTGACATCTTGACGACCACTCAATCATCCCTTGTCCATCAAAGGTAGGGATGGGGAGTGGGCTGAAACTTCTTTCCTTTGTTTCAAAACACCAAATGTGTAGGTACCTGGGTCAATATCAACCCCTGAAACTGCCTGCAAACGTGTTATAAAAGGGGTCCCACTTACGAGAGTTAGGCTATAGAGCGCTAGGAGCAAGGGCTGTCCTGGAGAGGAACCAGGCGGCTCTGGCCAACGAGTGGAAGATCCATATGCCAAGGACCAATGAACAGAGGATATCCAAGTCGGGGTGAGGCCAAGACAAGGGCCAAGGGACAGAGGATAACCCAGCCCAGTTGAGGCCAAGGGTAGAGCCAATAAATAGAGGATAGCGCAGGCGGGTGAGGCGAAGACAAGGGTCAAAGTACAGAGAATGTCCCAGGCGGGGTGTGGTTGAATAGGCACCAGGTGTGGGGGAAGGCCGCATTAAAACTTCTATCAAGAGGGAACGAACTCTATCCAGGACGGCACGGGTGATATATTTCTTATGTTGTACTGTAAGCTACTACTATGGTGCATATAAGTGCTGACTTTTGTGTTGTTTCTAATAAAATACCACTGTACCACATTGGAGATATGTGAATCAATTACGAAAGGGTGCAAAATCTCCAAAATTTTGAAATGGTGAGAAGAAAAAGAAACAGGGGAGTTTCAAAGAGACTTGGGTGTCCACGTTCCGATGTGATTAAAATGTCATGAACAGATATAATAAATAATCAACAAGGTGAATGGAATGCTGGCCTTGGTATCTATAGGTCGAGAATACAGGAAGGTAGAAGTTCTGCTGCAGCTGTACAAAGCCCTGGTTAGGCCAAACCTGGAGTACTGTGAGCAGTTCTGGGCCCCACACCTCAGGAAGATTATAGTGGCCTTGGAGGAAGTGCAGCTTAAGTACAAAAGGACGATTCCCAGAGTCCAATGGTTAGATTACGAGGAGAGATTGTACAAACAAGGATTGTGTTCAATGGAACCAGGATATGAAGCGTTCATTTGATCGAAATTTCTAAGATTTTACGGGGAGACGAAAGGCTAGGAAAATTGTTTTCGCTGGTTAGGTTGTCTCGGACGACAGGCATAGTGTAAAAATTAGAGGCATACCTTTCAGGCGTGAATTTATGAAGCACTTCTACCCACAAAGGGAAACTCTCCATTTACAAAAGAGATAACATACCGCTTGTACACCATACCTCATAACAAGGCTGTAACTTATTCTAACGCAAAATACTACACATGCTGGCCTGTGAGATGCAAACATAAATTGCTGGATAAGCTTAGCAGGTCAGTCAGTGTTAGTAAAGAGTGAAACAGTGTTAATGTTTCGGGTCGATAACATTTCATCAGGACTGTAAAAACGTTGAGATGCAAGAGATATTGAGCAAATACAGAAGCAAGCAAATGGGGATGGGAAGTGAAGATCTGTGACAAGGTGGCAGGCGGGGGCAGGCTAAATGACAAAAGGGATGATGGTGCAAGGGAAAAGGAGATTGTAATGGTAAAAGTAAAGAAAGAAAAGTTGGTCCAGAGGAGGTGTAAAAGTGAACAGCAGAATCATTACCAACGGCGACCGTCCGATAAAATGGAAGCAGCGATTTTGTTTTGAAATTGTTGAACTAAATTTTGAGCCTGGAAGACTCTACATTGCCCAATCGAAAGGTGAGATACATTTCATCGATCTTCCAATTCTTTAGGCAGGAGGTCAAGAACAGAGTAGTGTGAGTTGGAGTGGGACGTAAAACTAAAGCGACAGGCGACTGGAAGCTCGGGATCATGCTTGCCAACTGAATGTAGGTGTTCAGCAAAACAGTCACCCAACTCCCCAGTGTGGAGAAAACCACATCGTGATCAGCGAATGCATTATACTAAATGGCAAGAAGTACAAATAGACCGCAATTTATTCTGGAAGGTCTGTTTGTGGCCCTGGACGTTGGAAAGAGAGGAGGTAAAAGGGCAGAAGTAGCACCTCTGCTCTTGCATGGGAAGTTACGGTGGGAGAGGAAGGGCAGTTTGAGGGTGATAGAAGAAAGCACCAAGGTGTCGGGGAGGGAATGATCTCATTGGAATGCTGAAATCGGAATGGAGAGGATGATTTGTTTGGTGATGACACCACGATGGAAGTGGCGGAAATGGTGGAAGATGAACCGTTGAATCTGAAAGCTGGTGGAGGTAGGCATAGCGAGAAGTCGCCAAGCAGCATATCTTATTTGGAGGAAGTGAGTGGAGTCAAAGGAGAAGCTGTGCAATGTATGATCAATTCCAGCCAGGCGGAGGTAGGTGGTGGTGGTGGATGGGGACTTGTTGGTCCTCTGTTCAAGAAAGAAGCGGAGGGCACACAAGCCATCCTGGTGGGGGATGGAGGTGCATAGGCTCTGGACCTTCATAGTGAAAAGGAGACAGTGAGGGCCAAGATGATGCAAAGTAACTGATGTAAACTTTTATTCACAGCACCTTTGACGTCACTGGCTTCATCAATGGTGTGGTACTTGCATTGTGATTTTTTTTAAATTGTTCATCATTGATTGTCTGAGTTATTAAGAATTGGCTTAAAAGCAAAGTATCGTGGGTTCGAGCCCCATTAACGTTGAATGTTACGAAATCGATTATAATTTTGACTTTTCCATATTAATATACAACCTTTCAAGGAAGCATTCCTACGTTTACAACAGGCGCTCTGCCGATTGACAAAACATTGGAGCATCGGAACAGGAGTGGCACAGTCAGTGAGATCATGGCTGGACTGTATCTTAACTGAATCCGCCTGCTTTGGCTCCAAATCCAATTTATGCCTTTTTCTTGCAAAAATCTATTGTTCGCAGATGTAGATGATTAATTGAGGCAGCAGCGGCTGTTTTGTAGGAGATAGTTCCACATTTGTTCCATCCGTTGGGTGAAGATGTGTTTACTGTTTTCTCTCCCGAATTCCTGGCTCTGATTTAAGATTATGTCCACTTCTCCTAGAATCCTCCACCAGTGGAAAATGTTTCTCTCTACGCCCGTATCAATTAATTTTAAAAATCTTATAAACCTGAATTAAATCACCCCTCAACGTTTTTATATTCCAGAGAATACAAGCACAGTTTATGTTCTGTCCGCACATGACCTAACCCTTGATGCCCCGGTAACATTCTGCGGAATCTACACTGCTGTATTAGCAAAGGCAATATATTCGTTTTAAGTTGTGGCGTTTAGAATGGTACACAATGTTCCAGATGTGGTCTAACCAGGGCTTTGTATACTTCTAGAAAAACTTCCTCCCCTTTATATTCTAATCCCAATTTATATAGACTTAAATATAATTATATAACTTTGATTATCCTTTGCACCTGACTAGTTGAAGCTAGTGATCTGTTTACATGAACCCATATATGTCTTTGGACTAACACTGTTCCGAGCTTTTCACCATCTAAACATGACTCGGATCTATCCATGTTTTCCATACTTATCTTTGTTGACATCCATCTGCCATATTATTGCCCAATCTATTATTCTAATCACGTATCTGTGTAATTTTAGTTCCAGGCAACTTACTTACTACATCAACATTCCTTGCGCCATCTGCAAAGTTGGACATTTGGGTCTGTTGCGCCTCCAAATCATTAATCAATATAGAATGAACCATTTTTTTACAGCAACAATTACAAATGGGCCAAGCTGGGAAATCCTGGCAAGGTATGTGGGAGAGGACGGTAGGGTTAAGGTTTCATGCCAATGCTGATGTTCTCACAAATAAACATTAGTCAAGTGTTAGCAGTTATTATACAGTAAGAAAAAGAACTTGAATTTCTATAGCACAATTCTCGAACTCGGGATGTACGAATTATGCATCCAGTCTCAGTTTTTGTTCTGACAGGGCCACTCGGCTCCAGACTTCATGATAGCCTTTGTCCAAAGGTGGACAAAAGAGCTGAATTCTAGACGTGAGATGCGAGTGACTGCACTTGATATTAAAGCACCATGTGACCAAGTCTTGCATCAAGGAGGCCTCCTTATATTGAAACCAATCGAATCAGCGTGCAAAAATCTCCAAAACTAGATACAAACGAAGCATGATGTTAGATGGTTGTCGCTGTTGGAGGCCAAATATCACAGCCTACGGACTTCTTTGCAAAAATTCCTCTTCATCTGATTCATCAATGACCTTCCCTTCATCATCAGATCAGCGGCAGTGATGTTCGCTGATGGTTGCACAGTGTTCAGTTCCATTCTTAACTGCACAGATAATGAAGCAGTCCAGGCCCGCATGCAGCAAGATCTGGACGACATTCAGGCTTGGGCTGTTACGTGGTAATTACATTTCACACCGCACAAGTGCCAAGTCTTCTTGTTCATCAGCTTCCAAACTCACGACCTATACAACATTGAAGAAAAATGCAGCAGGAGTATGGGAACAACATCTGCTTCAATATATCCCCAGGTCACGCACCGTCCTGACTTGGAAATATGTTACCACTCCTCCATCGCCGCTAGCTCAATATCCTGGAATTCCTTCGCGAACAGCACTGTGGGAGTACATTTATCACACGGACTGCAGTGACACAAGAAGGCAGCTCATCACCACCTTCTCAATGGGAATTGGTGATGGGCAATAAAGGCTGGCCTTGCCAGCAGCACCCACATATCATATTTTAAAATAGCGCTTTATAGAAAATGAATTACTTTTTGAAGTGTAATCACTGCCAGTAATGTCAGGAAATCGAACAGTAAATTTCCACACAGCAAGATCCCTCAAATGATGTTGGTGGTGGGATCCAGTTTCTGCCCAGGAGATAGACGAGAACTCCCTGCCTCATAGAATGACAGAATCACAGAATTTTACTCGGGTCGAAAGAGTGAGCCAACCTAATCCCACTTTCCAGCTCTTGGTCAGAGAAACATAGAAACATAGAAAATAGGTGCAGGAGTAGGCCATTAGGCCCTTCGAGCCTGCACCGCCATTCAATATGA
>JARFOE010135941.1:0-11615 GCA_031763465.1 Squatina squatina
GTCTATAATTCTAACGCGTGCAGGAGCTGCCTTGGGAAGGATTTATGCAACAGTATAGAGAGGGTTTGCACCATATCGAACCCAGTCTATTACAGTCCTGGGATTATTTGATGGGAATGTTCAGCGGGACCTGTACTTTGTATCTACCCCGTGCTTAACATGACCTCATAGTTATTGATGGGGTCGTGTAGATGGACTTTTATCCTGTACCTAACCAGTGAGGAACATTCTCTGTGAGTCCTTGTTGCGACAGTTTGGAGAGAGCTTTACTCATCACCAAACCCAATCTGTGGCTGCCATGGGAATGTTGGATGTGACACATTGTTGTTTGCTCTTAATACACTACAGGTAAATTTATTACAGTGTTCAGCTCATCTCTGTGAAATACACTGTTCACAAGAATTTGTGAGAGACACAGCTCAACTGTGAAATACATGCAAACGGGAATGATATATTTGCAGTTATGGAAACATGGCTGCTGAGTGACCAATTGGGAACTGAACATTCAAGGTTATCAAAGTTTAGAAAGGGCAGGCATAAAGGGAAAGGAGGTGGGGTGGCTTGTTTCAGGAAAGGATGAAATCAATGCATAAAGTGAGAAAGGATATTGACTTGGAAAATCAAGATATAGAGTCAGTCTGCTGGAGCTAAGTAGCAGTAATGACATAAAACATTGGTGGAAGTTGTTCCTGGGCCTCCAAACAGCAGTGGTAATGTTGGGGATGGCATTAAACAGATTAGAGAAGCATGCAATAAGAGTTCAACTGTAATCATGGGTGCACTTAATCTACATACAGGCTGGGCTAACCAAATTAGCATTGATACTTTGCAAGATGAATTCCCAGAATGTGTACAAGACATTTTTTTCGACGAGTACTATGAGTAACCGACTGGGGAACAGGCTGTCCTGGATTTTGTATTGTGCAATGCGAAGGGTTTAATTCATAATCTTGTTGTGAGATGCCCTTCAGGGTGAAGTTACCATAACATGAAAGAATTCCTCATTAAGATAGAAAGTGATGTGGTTCAATGTAACTCTGGTCCTAAATCTAAGCAAACAGAACTAAGAAGTTATGAGGGTCGAGTTGTCTGGGACAGATTGGGGAACTTCATTACAAGGCATGATGGGGGATAGGCTTTGGCTAACATTTAAGGAATTAATGCAGGAAGTGCCACAATTAAGCATTCCCTTCTGCCGCAAAAACACAACAGGAAAGGTGACCCAACCATAGCTAACAAAAGAAAAACATAGTATTAGATTATCTTTAATTTGCCAGAAATTGTTGTAATCCTGAGGATTAGGAGCTCTTCAGAATTCAACTAAGGAGGAAAAGTGAGTGAATAAAAGGGGAACAATAGATTATGAGTGTATCTTGCAAGGAATATAAAAGCAGACTGTAAAATGCACAGTTTAAAAGTAAAAAGAAAAATCGTGAATAAATGCAGGTCCCCTCCAGTCAGAAAGGCAAGAACGTAGAAAGAGTACAAGTGAATGGCAGTCCAGTTAAATGCATACTTGTGTTCTTTCTTCACAGAAGAGGACACAAATAATCTCCCCACAATGCTCGGGAACCCAGGGTCCAGTCAGTGGAAGGAATTTAAAGAAACGAATATTTGTAAAAAAAAAATAGTGCTGGAGAAATTTATGGGATTGAAAAATGAAAAATCCCCAGGGCCTGATAATCTACACCCAGAGGTGGCAATAGAAATGGTGGATGAAATGTTTGCCATCTTGCAAAATTCTTTAGGTTCTGGGACAGTTGCTGATTGGCGGATTGGAAATATGACCCCACTATATTAAAAAAAACAGGGAATTATAGACCTGTTACCCTGACATCTGTAGTAGGGAAAATACTGAATCAATTATAAATGCTGTAAAAACAGGAGACTTGGGAAGTAGCAAAGGGATAAGACAAAGTCAACATGTTTTTATGAAAGTGAAATCATGTTTGACAAACGTTGTGGATTTTTTTTGAGGATGTAACTTGCAGAATATATAGAGGAGAACCAGTGGGTGTGCTGCACTTGCTTTTCAGAAGCCTGTTGATAAAGTCCCATATAAGAGGTTAGTATGCACTTAAAAGGCATGGGATTGGGATAACAGACGGGCATGAATTGAGAACTGTTTAATGGTTAGGAAACCGAGAGGGGGGATAAATGGATCTTTTTCCGGGTTCAGGCGGTTATGAGTGGGTTGCTGCGGGGATCAGCACTTGGGACCCAGCTATTCACAACAGAGATAAATGACTTGAATGATGGAACCAAATGTAATTTTCCATGTTTGCTAATGACACCAAACTGGGAGGGAATGTGAGTTGTGAGCAGGATGCAAAGTGTCTTCAAGTAATTTGGACAATTTGAGTGACAGGGCAAATACATGACAGATGCAATATAACGTGGATTAATGTGAAGTTATTGACTTCGGTGTGAATAAGTGAAAGGCAGACTATTATTTAAATGGTGATATTTTGGGAAATGCTGATGTGCATAGAGAACTGGTAGCCCTTGTACACCAGTCAATAAAAGCAACGAGGCAAGTGCGACAACATTTAGGAAGGGGAATGTAAGTTTGGCCTTCATTGCAAGAGGACTCGAGTGCAGAAGTACAGATGTCTTCCTGCAGTTATACGGCCTTGATGAGGAGACGCCAGTCGTGTTGCCTGCAATTTTGTTCTCCCGACGTCAGAAAGGATATTCTTGCAATAGATGGAGTGCAGATAGGTTTCACCAGACTGATACCTGGGAGGGCAGGACTGTTGTATGAGGAGAGATTTAGACTGGGCCAGTATTCTCCAGCATTTAGAGGAAAGAGAGTGGATCTGATTGATACGTGTAAAATTTTGAGAGGGTTCGACAGGCTAGATGCAGAGAAGATGTTTCCGCTGTTTGGGGAGCCGAGAACCAGGGTTCACCATCTCACAATACTGAGTAGAGATAGAGGCTCAGCAATGATCATAGTGAATCGGGGAGCAGGATCGAAGGGCCGAATGGCCTACACTTGCTCCTATTTCTATGTTTATGTGCTTTCCCTGTTTCTAAGTTTCTATCTCAAAAGGACTGCTCCCTGTTTGGTTCATCAAAATGCTGATCTCGAAAATTATCTTGTATTCAGGAATCGCGACACCAGACCAACAATGGAAATTTGGTTTTCCCAGTCTAGATTTCGATTAAAGTCATCCATGGCTATTGTTTTACCCTTCATAAATGCAATTCTAAATTCCTGATTTGCACCATGTTCAACATGACCATTGCTGTTTGATGGGCTATAAATAATTCCCACTAAATGTTTCTGCACCTTGCTTATTCTTAGCTTCACCCAAACCGATTACACATCATGAGACACCAAGCCAAGATCATTTCTCACTATTGTACTGACCTCATCCTTTATTAACAGCGCTACCCCTCCTCCATTTCCGATTTGCCTGACCTTCCTAAATTAAACATAACGTTGACAATTCAGTTTGCCGCCTCAGTCACCCTGCAGACACGTTTCCTTAATAGCAATTTGATCATACCCATTGAGTTATATTTGTACCATCAATGCAACTGCCTAATTGCGAGAGCTGTGTGCTTTCAGATACGTTGCCTTTAGTAATTTTTATTTTTTCGCTGCCTGCCAATTTCACGTATTACTTTCATGCTGTTCACTCCAGATTTCTTACTCTCTCTCTTCTGAATCCCATCTAAGATTCCCACCCGCCCTGCCACCTTAGTTTAATCTTACGGCCACAGAAGTTCTCACAATCCCCCTTTGAGGATATTGGCCGAGCAGTGTGAGGTGCAGCCTGTATGGTTGGTACAGGTCCCACCTGCCCCAGAAACAGACTCATTGCCTCAGGAATTTTAAGCAGGCACCATCTCTCAGACTACGCCAATATCTGCTCAATCCTCCTATTTATGCACTCACTAGCGAGTGGCACTGCAAATTAATCCTGAGACAACCATTAAAGCCCTGCTATTTAATCTCTTTCCCAGGTCTCTCACAACTGCTTCCAGGACCTCTTCACTCTTTTTACCGATGTGACTGGCACAGACATAGACGACAACTGTTCACTGTCCCCGATAAGAATGTCCTGCAGCTGCTCAGTGACATCATTGACCCCAGAACCAGGGAGGCAAAATTCCCTCCTGGAGTCACGGCAATGGCCAGAGAAACGCCTGTCTTTTCACTAAAGCATCCAAATCCCTGTCAGTATTGCTCTTCTATGCTTCATCCTCTGCTCGTGTGCAGCTGAACCACTCATGTTGCCAGGGATTTGACTCTGGCTGCACTCCCCTGAGGTACCATCCTCCTCACCAATATACATAACGGAAAACCAGTTAATGAGCTTGATGGACTCAATCGAATCCTGATCTACCTGCTTGGTCTTCTTGTCTGCCTGGTCTTCACAATTCCATCTCTGCCTGCACTCCCTTGAGCTGCGGTGTGACCTCCTCCCTAAACGTGCTATCCTTGAAGTTCTGAGCCTCATTGATGCACCACAGTGACTCTGGCCACCGCTCCAGCTCTGAATCACGGAGATCAAGTAGCTGCAGCTGGGGGCACTTCCTGCACCTGTGGTCCTCCAGGTCCACCACTTCCCACATGACACACGATGTACAGTCCACGCAGCCGAACTGCCCTGGCTTGCCTTTACTTTACCTTACAGAATACTGGCTATCAACTAGCAAGTGGAAATACTCACCAGTTACTCAGCAATCAGTTGCCTTCCCGGTGCCGACGCAAATTTAATTCCTGACATCGCATTTGGAGCTCTGGCTGTGCTCTGCCATTGCTGTTTCTGTCTCCGTTACTTTCTCCCTATCTCCGACTGACGTTCTCTGTCCCAATATCACTCTCCATATCTGGTACTGTTTCTGTTACCTTCTCCCTACCTTTCACTCTCGGTCTCTGTCCCAATATCTCTCTCTCCTCTTCTGCCTCTGGCTCCGTTATTCGCTCCCTAGCTCTCACTCTCGCTCTCTCTGTCCATATCCCTCTCTCCTCCCTTCTGTCTTTGTCTTTCCTACTCCCTCCCTCGCTCTCACTTTGAATCTCTCTCACGCCAGTTCAATCTCTCTCTCTTCCCTTCTGTCTCTGTTTCGATTAAACTCTCACATTCTGTCTGACTCTCTTCCACTGATTACTTATTTCACTAACTTTCCCTCACCATTGCACTTCCCCATCGAGCACTGTATGATCACTATGTGTAACAGTTTCAGCTCTGTGTCATTAAATGTATACAGCAGGTAATGGATACAAATTATTCATGTCTGAATCCGTACTTCCCATGTGTTTATCAGTGCCTGATTACCTACATGTACAGGATGGAGCAGCTAAAGGGGAATGATTCACTGAGTGGACTGAGTCTCTCTCAATTGGAACACCTGTATATTTTGTAAATAATTTATAAAAGATAATTTGTGTGAGATAAAGCAAGAGTTCAGGAGAGAGAGGCAGTGAGAAAGAAATATTTAAGGCAGGGCAGGCGAGAGAGTTTGTGTGACTGATTCAATGCACAAGATAAACAATGCCGGTGATAGAGAGAGATAGAGGGATTCATGGAATTTGTTATGATTTAAAGTTAGTTTCTCTCACTCATGCTGCATATTTCAGCCAAGGGTCTGTGGGAGTCTTTTATTGTTTATTGGAAGCCATTTGCTCCACAATTGTACGGTAAGAACCTGTCAATGAGTGTTCTATTATTGCCCTGTGGTCACTGTCAGAAGCAGGAAATTGCTGAGGTCAGTTGGAGAGTTGTCATTTCACATGGTGTCTCTGGCGAAGTGCTGTGATATACACAACCTGTCAGTAAATGATTCAACATTACACTGTGATTTGTGGCAAAGAGTTAATATTCTTGGGGTCAGACGTCCGTGAGAGTCTGTTTCAGTACATAATGCTTCTCTGTCGGCGGGTTATGATGTACAATGTGTGCCAGGCAATACATCAATATTAATCCCGAAACACAGGGCCGCAGGGCTAGATGGTCAAAAAGAATATGAGGTCGGATATCGTCATGAAGGAAATTATTCATTTCTTCTCATCATATATTTAGATTTGCAATTAGAGTAAATGGATATTTCACTAGATTCCGCAACTGCTCCCTGAACTTAGTCTGGGTCACAGCATAAATGCAAGTGTTTGTGCAGCAACTCAGAAGCTGGAGCATGAATCCTATTTCCTTTACATAATGAGGTAGATTTACAGACCTATCCCCCAAACGCCATACACGGTTCCATATTGAATACACCATGAGCACAAAATTTAAGAGTATGAAATTCCCCGAGATGAAAAGGAGTAAAATGATGGACTTCCTCCTGCTCTCCATCTCTGGGTCTCTGGGACTTTCCCCAGTTCTGTGACCCCGGATTCTCCTGCGAGCTCTGCTGGCCACGAAAATGTGTCTGACGGTTACAGCGTTGAGCAGCAGAATTAGGACAAATGGGAAACATGGTGTAAAAATCTGATGAAGAAACTCGATTGCTGACCAGACTCGTGAAAATGCAATATCGAATGTTACAAAACAAAACCAGGGAGTGTTGGTCAAAATATATGAACCCGTCAACATAAAATACCAGAAAATGTTCTTCAGACAGCTCAGAACAGTCACTAGTCCCAGAACCAAAGCCGCCGTTTTCTCCGTGCAATATTTAGATTTCAACTTTTGGCAACAAATGGCCACGAATCGATCAAAGGTAAAAGTGACGGTGAACCAGACAGAGCAGTCTGTTGCTGCATAAAGCAGGATGGCGTGGATATTGCACACATGGATAGACATCAAGAAAATAAACTGCTCCATGTAAACAATCGGAATCTGCCTCATTATCAGGTCGAGGATAATGACCAGTAGATCTGCCACTGCCATGGCCACCAGGTAACGGGTGACACATTTGGAGAGACCGCAATTTCCACGATACAGGATCATAATCGTCACAAAGTTAACTGAGAGGAAGATAAATACACAGAAAATTGTTAAGAGGCTTGGAGGAAGAACAATGATTTGATGGAATTCGGGTTGAAATCTGCAACTCATTAGCGACAAGCAATGGAGTAATCAAATTATTTTACCTGTCGAGCTGGATACAGGGATTATTGTAATCGGAAAAGCACTGCAGAATCAATCAATAAAAAATGAATAAATAGAAAATGCAAGTAACAGAAGTTTAATCAGTGAGAAATTAAATGAGAGATCTGCCTTTTGCCCAGCAGACAAAAGCACAGCCCGAGCTCCCAGGGACAGAACAGACCAGAACCTCTCAGGAAGCTTTGGTGTCCCAGGAAAGTTGAGCTGTTAGACCGGTGCAATTCACTTCTGCGCTCCCAAGTTAGGGAGCAGGTAATCCCATTTTAGTTCCTGCCTCTGGTTAGAATATCCATTATAGATGGAACTGAACATAAATACAACAGCAAATTGCAGAAAATGCAACCTTGGGATGCTACAATTAAAGGCAAATGTGATGTCATGAACGGACCTGATTTGCAAATGGTAAGATCACAAATTAAACTGCAATACATTTACACAGATAACCTGGTCGGGCGAAGTGTTTTGAATGAGGAGCATTTTCAATATTTGTTGAAATACAGAAACAACCTCATTAAAATGGTTTTTATATAAAAATAAATAGTTATTTTTCTCCAGGTGCTGTCTCACTAAATTCAGTTCTTTGCATCAAAGCCAGACGAATCATCCAAAAGGCAATGTGCCACTTAACGTTTTATTAAAGTGTCTGAACAGGAATTGGAGAGATTTATACTTGAAGTCCTTCAACGGTTGGTGTCCATCTTGTGTAGGGAATATTAGATGGAAACATACCAAAGGATTTTATTGTTCCCACTATTTCAGGTACAGCGAGTTCGGCTTGTTTATGCTACAGCACAGCAGGAGGCAATAAGGATTCATGTGTATTTGGTCTACTAGGATTTGTTCCTGCGATTCTATGCAAGTAACCATGTCGAACCATAGTTGAAAACAAATATGATATAATAGGAATTCTGAAAATCTCAAAGAAGAACAGAAAATGTTGGAACTACTTATCAATTCAAGCAGCATCAGGGGAGAGAGAATCAGAGTTAAGGTTCCAGGGCGATGACCTTCTGACATTCAGTTAATAACTCATAAACCAAGGGAAGATTCTTCTGATTTTTTAGACATGATCAATGGATATCACAGACTGAAATTCGGCAAGAAAGTAACCTCTTTCAATAACTTTTCTTCTGAACAATACCGAACATTTCAATCTCGATAGCACTGTATCACCTGCAGGATTATTACCCTAAACAGCATGAATGATGAATGAAAATGGGAGAAATACTGGAAAGCATTATTTGTATAATTCATAGCTAGATACAACAACTTGCGCGGGGCACCACCAAGAGTCTGAGGTAGTGGAGAGTAAATGACAATGAAAGTAATTCAGAGAAACATGGATAATAGAATTAGAAGCTGGTTGCAGAGATTATGGTGAAGACCAAAAGCAGCCTGGAAGGGTGGACAGTAAATTACAATGAGAGTAATTCAGTTTAATATGGATCCGAGAATTAGTGGCTGGTTACAGAGATTACTGTGAAGACCAACAGCAGTCTGGAAGGGTGGACAGTAAATGAAAATGAGAGTAATTGAGTGAAACATGAATCATAGAATTAGCAGCTGGCTACAGAGATTACTGTGAAGACCAACAGCAGTCTGAGGTATTTGGAGATTAAAAGACTAAGTGAGTAATTCAGTGAGACATGGATCCACCAATCAGTACCTGATTGCAGAGATTACTGTGGAGTCCAACAGCAGACTGGAAGGGTGGAGAGTAAATGACAATGAGAGTAATTCAGTGAAACATGGATTCTCCAATCAGTAGCTGGTTGCAGAGATTACTGTGGAGACCAACAGCAGACTGGAAGGGTGGAGATTAAATGAAAAGCAGAGTAATTCAGTGAAACATGTATCATAGCATTAGTCACTGGTTACAGAGATTAATGTGAAGACCAACAGCAGAGACTCTGTTACAATATCATCAAACAGCATTCCTGTGTTAACACAGAGGAACAAACTATAACATGGAATATATTTAGTACCAGATTATTCCATGTCAAATAACAAGAATAATATTACAGAGTAATACGTTTTATATAATTAATAACTAGAGATAGATACATACGGGGAACAGCAACTGCAGCGAGGAAGGGATAGTAAATCTTTCGTAGATAGAAAATGATGCGCCCAATTCGCAGGACTTCGTCCCAATTATCAGGAATTGGTGGGGCGGGGGGAGGACTCATGATGCCCCTTCTGCGGGTCGCTGTAGCTGCTGAAAGTATGAGGTGATACCGTGAAGGGAGCTCCTTATGTACAGCAGAGATAAATCCCCGAGTGACATCATTAGGCTGTACTGTAACTGGCATTAATTACAGACATTTAACAAACAGACTCACTGAACCGTTTTCCCCTCCACACTTTACTGCAACAGAATCTCGACACCTTATTGTACACAGCTTGAAAATAATAAAATGAGCTAAAGCTCAATATATCACCCAGCCAAAAATTACCCAGGACAGAACACAGAGAACGGAGTTTCTCTTCC
Organism: Squatina squatina; assembly: GCA_031763465.1. Lineage (NCBI taxonomy): Eukaryota > Metazoa > Chordata > Chondrichthyes > Squatinidae > Squatina > Squatina squatina. Next base: position 9,559 of record JARFOE010135941.1, read on the forward strand.
TGCATTGAAATACACCTCAGAAAAAAATGACAAGAAACTGAGCGAAGAAATTGGAGATTAAAAGCTGAGAAACGATGGATCGCCTCAATCTTCTGGACTTCATCCCATCCGAGAACATCAGTGTAAAAACCATCACAGTATTTAAATATTCCTAAAAGGCAGCAACTTAGAGAGATCTCAGTGAGGGAACCAATAATGTGTCGACATGACAATGCCCCCACTTTTATCCATGAATTTCATCCCGAAGGCCGCCTGGATTACACTACTCTCAGCTCAGTCCAGGAATTCCATTCCCGAGGTCATGTGGATTACACATCTCCCACCTCAGTCCAGGAATTTCATCCCAGAACTATCTAGCTTGCTCTGCTCTGCCTCAGTCCATAAAATGAATTCCTAAGGCCGCCTGGATTATATGTCGGCCAACTCGGTTAAGGCCTTTCATTCCCAGGGCCGGCGAGAATCTACTGCTCCTGCCTCAGTGCAATAATTCATTTTCCAGGGCCACCTAGATTGCACAACTTCTGCCTCAACGAGGATTGTAATTGCCAGGGCCTGCGAGATAATACTTCTCCCACCTCATCCAGGAAGTTCTTTCCCAGTGCATTTTACTTTTGCCTGACACTGCAACAATAACCACAACAGCATGTTGTGAAAGAATTTACTTTCCCGGCCAAACAGGCCTTGGAAATCTACAGAAGAAAAGAACAAATAAATGGAGCAAAGTGTCATCGAGGTAATCAAAGGAAAGCACGTAACACGTTAACGCATGCGACAAATATCCAGCATGCCTCAGAATACTCCGTGACTCGCTGTGGAAAGATTCAGAAACTCACATTGTCATCCTCATAGAAATACACCGATCAAGAATATCCCCATTCCCTCTCTCAGCATCCCAGGGCATGTTCTGTTCCATCCAAACAGAGGCGGGGCTGCAGTGATTCTGTGTGAGTGAACTTCGAGAGCTCAACATTGACTCCAGACTCCAAGAAGTCTCATGGCTTCAGGTCAAACATAGGCAAGGGAACCTCATGCTGAGTTGTCAATGTGACACTTCATCAAGTGATGATTCAGTACTCCTCCATCCGGAACACAACTTAAAAGAAGCACTGAGAAGAGCAAGTGCACAGAATGGGCTCTGGGTTGGAGACGTCAATGACTTTCATCAAGAGTCAGTTGGTAGCACCACTACTATGTGAGCTGGCCAAGGGCTGCAGGAGCAAGCTACCACCATAGGCCTGCTGCAGCTGCTGGGAGAATCAACTCGAGGTAAAAGCTACTTGCTTTCGGCCTCACCAATCTACCTGTCGCAGCTCACTCTGCTCATATTAGCATTGGTAAGATTGACCACCACACAGTCCTTGTGGTGGTAAAGTCCCGTCTTCACACTGAAGACGCCCACCACCGTGCTAAATGTGATAGATTCAGTGCAAATGTAGCAGGTTATAAATACACATTCCTGAGACATGGTGGTCTGTCAGCATCAGCAGAGTTATATTCCACCACAACCTGTAACCTCGTGGCCCAGCATTTTCCTCACTGTACTATTACTATCAAGCCAGGGGACCAGCTCTGGTTCAATGAGAATTATAGAAGAGCAGGCAAACAGCAGAACATGGAAACATAGAAACATAGAAAATAGGTGCAGGAGTAGGCCATTCGGCCCATCGAGCCTGCACCACCATTCAACACGATCATGGCTGATCAGTACCCCGTACCTGCTTTCTCTCGATATCCCCGGATCCCTTTCGTCGTATGGGCCACATCTAACTCCCTTTTGAATGTCGCCAATGAACTGTCCTCAACAGCTTCCTGTGGTAGAGAGCTCCACATGTTCACCACTCTCTGGGTGAAAACATTTTTCCTCATCTCAGTCCTAAATGGTTTCCCTCTTATCCTCAAACTGTGCCCCTGTTTCTGGACTTCCCCAACATCGGGAACATTCTTCCCGAATCTAGCCTGTCCAATCCCTTAAGAATTTTGTATGTTTCCATAAGATCCCCTCTCATTCTTCTAAATTCCAGTGAATATAAGCCTAGTCGATCCAATCTTTCTTCATA
>JARFOE010146387.1:0-11583 GCA_031763465.1 Squatina squatina
AGGCAATATCCTCGTAAATCTCCTCTGTACCCTCTCTAGTGCAATCACATCTTTCCTGTAATGTGGTGACCTGAACTACACACAGTACTCGAGCTATGGCCCAACGAGAGTTTTATGCAGTTCAAGTAAAACCTCCCTGTTCTTATATTCTATGCCTCAGCTAACAAAGGCAAGTATCCCGTTTGTCTTCTTAACCATCTTATCTATCTTCCTTGCTTCCTTCAGTCATCTCTGGACATACAGTCCAAGTTCCTTCTGTTCATCATGTACTTGTGTCTCTCTATGTTATAAATGTAATAACATTTATTTCCGAGTTTGCAATTAACATATATACAAAGATATACATGAAATAGATTTATAACGAACACGGAAGCAACACAGTACAATTAAAAATAAAACTGTTTCATTCAAATACATAAACACAAACACAGATAAACAAAATGTATTCACAACAACTCACAACTGCAACTGTTACCAATGCACAGATATCAAAACATATTTGAAGTACCGCAATTCAAAGATAGGTTAACTCGCTCTAGTTCCTCGGCAAATGCTGCTGTGCCTGTTTTCCCTGTACTTGTATGTGAAGGTTTGTCGGGCTGTGGTATATCGTTTCCCAATGATGGGCTGTAATAGGCCACATTCACTGTTCTATTTGATGTATAATTATGACCTGGACTTGGGTACAGTGGGCATAATTTCAACATCGACAGCTGTCTCATCCCCGTGCACAACCCACTGCCAAATTAGATTTAGCTCTCCCCACAGCACATTTAACCTTGCCGAAAGAACATTGGTCCAAACTCTGTTGAGGTGCAGCACGTCCAACTGTAACAGGTCTGTCCTGCGCCAGACCTGATCCCAATGCCCCAGGATTCTGAAGTTCATCCTCCTGCACTGTCCATCCAGCCACGCACTAATCTGCTTTGTCCGACTGCTCCTATTCCTTCTAGCACAGGAAATAATACAGAGAATACACTTTTGGTGCTGCTCTTTCCTTTCCTTAACTGCTCCTGCAACTCTGACTGAAGGAACTCATCCCTTTGCTTATCTATGTCACTGGTTCTCCACATCGTCCACATTCAGCTGTTCCCCTTCTCCACTCAAAATGTTCTGCACCCACTCGGTGATGTGTTTAACCTGGCACATTGGAGGCAACACACCAACGTGACCCACGTGTACCATTGTACAATCACCCATCTATCCCAGTGACTATCGAATACCCAATGACTTAAACTTGAACCACTTCTTAATTTCAAAAATACCGTACTAAGAATCATAAAAATCTGCAAAGAAATCAGAAAATTTTCGGTACACTCAGCTGGTCATGCAGCTATTGCGGAAAGATTTCTGATGAAGGAGTTGTGAAGAAATGTCACAGAACTTAAGCTCGAACAATGCAATCCAGAAACAGTCCTACATTCTAATCCCAGAGCCCCAGTGTGTGGGTATGGTAACCAAGCCAGAAACCACGCATTATCTGAGAGTTAATGTGTCGTGGTACTTCTTGTAAACTAGTTGCAACAACAGAGATAAGAAATTTAAAAATAAATGCAAATATTTAAGAAACATCATATTTTCGACACCTTGCTTTGTATCTTCAGAAAACTTGGATATAAGGCATTCGATTCCTTCATCTAAATCATTAACATATTTTGTAAATAGCTGATGCCCAAGCACCAATCCTTGCGGGACCCCAAAAGTTACAGCCTGCGAACGAGAAAATTACCCGTTTCTCAGAACTCTCTGTTTTTTCCCCTCCAGGCAATCCTCTATCCATGCTAATATAGTATCACAAACCCATGAGCGTGGCAACCGTTTATGTGGTGCCTTATCGAATGCCTTTTGGAAATACAAAAATACCACACTCACTTTTCCTTTATGCACACTGCTGTGTACATTCTCAAAACAACTCTGATAAATTTGCTAAAATTGATTTCCCTTTTAATAAACCATATTTTTTCAGCCTAATGATATTATGATTTTCTACAAACCCCGTTATCACTTCCTTAATGATGGAATCGAGCATTTTCACAAAGACTAACTGGCCTGCAGCTCCCCGCTTTCACTCTCCCTCATTTCTTGAATACTGGGGTTCCGTTTGCAGGGAGCTGCGGTCCTCACGAAGCAACTCACATATCCATCTCCTCTTCCAGTTGCACCACTGGTAGCAGAGGTCGAGGTTGTGCCAGGTTCAACTGCGGAGCAGCCAGCTGAAGGACCAGGTGTTGTATTACTGCACCGCGGCCAGTGGAGGGAGCAGGTGGTGTAATACTACACTGCGGCCAGTGGAGGGAGCAGCAGTACCAGGCGGTGCAAAACAGCACCACGCGGCCAGTGGAGGGAGCAGGTGGTGTAATACTGCACCACGGCCAGTGGAGGGAACAGCAGTACCAGGTGATGCAATACTCTACAGCGGGCAGTGGATGGAGTAGCAGTACCAGGTGGTGTAATACTGCACCACGTGGCCAGTGGAGGGAGCAGCTGGTGTAATACTGCACCACGGCCAGTGTAAGCAGCAGCAGTACCAGGCGGTGTAATACAGCGGCCAGTGGAGGGAGCAGCAATACCAGGTGTGGTAATACTGCACCGCAGCCAGTGGAGGAATCTGCAGTACCAGGTGATGCAATACTCTACAGCGGGCAGTGGAGGGAGCAGCAGTACCAGGTGGTGTAATACTGCACCACGCGGTCAGTGGAGGGAGCAGTTGGTGTAATACTGCACCACGGCCAGTGGAGGGAGCAGCAGTACCAGCTGGTGTAATACTGCACCGCGGCCACTGGAGGGAGCAGCAGTACCAGGTGGTGTAATACTACAGCGGCCAGTGGAGGGAGCAGGAGTGGGAAACACTCGCCATCATGCAGAACACACAGACCCAGATATGGGTGCGGTGGAAAGGGATTTTACCCCCACATGCTGGAATTTCAAATCGACAACTTCGGCATTTCAATCTAGAACATTGGCATCTGTGATATGAAATTACAGAAAAATAAAATTTAGCAGCTTAAGCAAAATGCCGGTGTAAGTTGTGTTGTCAGAGAACAAGTGAACTTTTTAGGCCAATAACTGGAGAAATATCAACACTTAGAATGGATTCCAGGCAGAACAATGATGGTGAAAGCCCTGGAATGATTTAGCAAACAATTAGAATGGTTTAGCAAACCATTGGATTGAGCAATGGTTAGAAAACTACAGTTTTTCTGGAGTGCTGATTTGAATCGGCTGAATGGATTTCCTCAAGGGTAAGGATCTTGTGAAAAAGGTGTCCTCCACAGTCTTTATCATTATTTACCTTAATAACTGTCTGCAAACTCAATAAGACTGGGACTACAATCATCCTGCCCAGTATTTATTCATTAATCAACATATATCAATCATCCTGAACACGATTTATCCCTCAATCAACAAATCAAAATAACATATTATCTGGTCATTTTCACAGCGCTGTTTGTGGGAGCTTGCTTTGTGCACTTTTAGCTGCCGTGTTTCCTACATTATAAAAGTGGCGTAAAAAATTAGTTCATTGGATACAAAGTGCTTTGTGACATCTGGTCATCGAGATAAGCGTGATATAAAGGCAGTCGTTGTTTCATTTATCTGAGTCAGTGAGATAGAAGTTCAGAGCGGGTTGAAGACAGAATTCAAATTCCTGCAAAACCCGTTCACGGAAATTGTTGGTTGTCATCGTGCCTTGAATCCGGAATATTTGCACTCGTAACATCACAAAGTGCTCGGGATTCAGGAGCATTGATGTGGGAACCGGTTTTCCTTCTTTCCAACAGTTTCAGCAGTGGTTCCAGGATTTGAACGCAGGACCTCTCGCACATCCAGACAATGAACCCAAAGCTAGAATCATACCCCTAGACCAATGAACCAGCTGATGAAAGCAACTAAACTCACGAGGTATACATAAGCAAACCATGTGTTGTCCATTCTTGGAAACCAGAGCACTTTTGACCGAGACTGCTCTGACATTGCCTTCTCTACCTGCTGCACATTTCAACTCAGAGACATAATGAGCTGTTAGGACGGTAATGTATCGAGACAGCAGGTGCCCATCCCGAGTGCAGCAGCAGAGTTTCTGCATTAGTTTGGTGCGAGGCCTCAGATTTGACCAATGTATCAGCAAAAGCAGTGAGAAGACATGGAGGCAGCAAGTGATGCAACAACCGCCCCGGAAGTGATCATTGCATTCTGTGACTGTGGCCAGTTTTATTTGGACAGGAAGATTACTGTCAGTTCACAGCCCTACCCGCCTCTTTCCTCGGCCATCATATTGTTCCCCACATCATCACATTAGGGGACGGTCCGTGCAGATTCACTCATATCCCACCTGGTTTCGCTGAGGCTCCGGCTGTCACTGATCACCAACTAATACAATCTGTAATTTAATTCCTGTAAAACTCCCTCACAAAGTGCAGGAGCAGATGGGGAAGCTGTGACCTCTGTTCAAATACATGCCCAATAATGGAGGATTGTCCTCCTCCAAAGATCAAAGCAGTTCCTAGGTAGACACCGACCGCACCTAATCAGACCAAGGAGCTTAGTCAGACCAAGGCAGGATGAACATTGACACAGACAGTGTCTACACAGACTCAGACAGTTCCTAACAGACCAGAGAGCTGCGAGACAGACCAATAAAGCTCCTACACAGCCCCAGACAATTCCTACACCTGCTCATGATGTTAGGAGATAGACACAGACACATAACGGTCCTACGCAGAGCTAGACAGCTAGTACACAGATCCAGGCACTCATGTGCAGTCTGAGAAACCTCCATCACAGTCCCAAAAGCTTGCCCATGGACTCAGACAGCTACTTTCACAGACGTAGCAACACTGACACGCGAATAAACATGTCCTGATCAACCCAAATGCACGCAAACATATTTCTAGACAGCTCCACCCAGACACAGACACAGGCAGCTCCAACATTGAACCAGATAGCTCCAACACGGAACCAGACAGTTCCTAAACTGAACCAGACAGATGCTCCATGGAACCAGACTGCTCTCAGACAGAACCAGAGATCGCCTGCACTGAAGCAGGGCGAACCGCCACCAGCACAGACTTCCCAACACAAGCACAGACATCTTCTTTTGCAGACACAGGAAACGCCTACACAGATGTATTCAGTACAGCACAGACCTATGCAGCTGATACCCTGACCCAGACAGCAGCTATAAAGTCCAAGAGCTCCTCACAGATGTAGACATTTCCTGTACGGACGCAGAGAGCTGAGTTTTCAGACCAGGACAGCTACTACCCTGTCGCAGGTAACACCTATACATATCAAGAGCTTCCGCCCAGGCATTTTCAGTGTTGATATTTCTCCAGTCATCAGCCTAAAAAGTTCACTTTTACATTTGGGCCTGTTCCACCTTGTTCGTTCTCTGACAATGTAACTTAAACTGGTATTTTGCTTAAGCTAGTAAATGTTATTTTTCTGTAATTGCATATCACAGTTATGCCATTGTTCTAGAGTGAATTTTCCAAGTTGTCGACTTTAATTTCCAGCATGTAGCGGTAAAAACCCTTTCCACCACACCCATATCTGGGTCTGTGTGTTCTGCAGGATCGGCGAGTGTTTCCCACTCCTGCTCCCTTCTCTGACCGCTGTAGAGTATTGCACCACCTGGTACTGCTGCTCCCTCCATTGGCCGCGGTGCAGTATTACACCACCTGGTACTGCTGCTCCCTCCATTGGCCGTGGTACAGTATTACACCACCTGCTCCCTCCACTGGCCGTGGTACAGTATTACACCACCTGCTCCTTCAGCTGGCTGCCACGCAGTTGAACCTGGCACAACTTCGAACTCTGCTTCGAACTCTGGATATGTGAGTTGCTTCGTGAGGAAAGCAGCTCCCAGGAAATTGAGTCCCTGTGTACAAGAAAGGAGGGAGAGAGAAAGCAGTGAAATGCAGGCCAGTTAACTTCATGACGGTCATTGCGAAAATGCTGGATTCCATCATTAAGGATGTGATAACGGGGTTCTCAGAAAATCATATTATCATTAGGCTGAAGAAACATGGTTTCTTGAGAGGGAAATCAATTTTAGTAAATTTTTTTAGAGTCTTTTTGAGAATGTACCCAGCATTGCGCATAAATGGACAGTGAGAGTGGTAATTTTGGATTTCAAAAGGCATTTGATAAGGTGCCACATAAATGGTTGCCACGCTCATCGGTTTGGGATAAAATATTAGCATGGATAGAGGATTGCTTGACGGATAGAAAACAGAGAGTACGGATAAACGGGTAATTATCTCGTTCGCAGGCTGTAACATTTGGGGTTCTGCGAGGATTGGTGCTTGGGCATCAGCTATTTACAATATAAGTTAATGATTTAGATGAAGAAATCGAATGCTTTGTATCCAAGTTTGCTGAAGATGCAAAGCAAGGTGTCGAAAATATGATGTTTCTTAAATATTTGGATTTATTTTTAAATTTCGGATCACTTTTGTTGCGACTAGTTTAGAAGAACATCCACAACAAATTAACTCTCAGATAATGCATGGTATCCGGCTTGGTTTCAGTATCCACAGACCTGGTCTCTGGGTTTAGAATATCGGACAGTTTCTGGATTGCAATGTTAGAGCTTCAGGTCGATGACATTTCTTCACCACTCCTTCATCAGAAATCTTTCCACAAATGCTGCATGACCAGCTGTGTGTACCGAACATTTTCTGATTTCTTTGCAGCTTTTTATGATTCTTAGCATGGTACTTTTGAAATTAAGAAGTGCTTCAAGTTTAAGTCATTGGAGATTCGATAGTCACTGGGATAGTCCGGCGTTTGTGCAATGGCACACGTGAGTGATGCTTGGTGTGTTGCCTCCGATATGCCAGGTTAAAGAACATCACCGAGTGGGTGCAGAAAGGTTTGAGTGGAGAAGGGGAATAGCCGAAGCTGTGGTCGATGTGCAGAACCAGTGATAGGTAAGCAAAGGGATGAGTTCCTTCAGTCAGAGTTTCAGGAACAGTTAAGGAAAGGAAAGAGCAGCACCAATGGTGTAATCTTTGGATTATTCCCTGTGTTAGTGACGATAGGAGCAGTCAGATGAAGCAGATCAGCACGTGGCTGGATGGACAGTGCAGGAGGATGAACTTCAGAATCCTGGGGCATTGGGATCAGGTTCTGCGCAGGACAGACCTGTTACAGTTGGACGTGCTGCACCTCAACAGAGTTTGTAACAATGTTCTTTTGGGAAGGTTAACTGGTGCTGCGGGGAGAGCTAAATCTAATTTGGCAGTGGGTTGTGCACGGGGATGACACAGCTGTAGATGTTGAAATTATGCCCTCTGTGCCCAATTCCAGGTCATAATTATACATCAAATATAACAGTGAATGTGGCCTCAGACAGCGCATTACAGCCCATCCATAGGAAATGATATGCCACAGACCGACAAACCTTCACATACAAGTACAGGAAAAACAGGCACAGCAGCATTTGCCGAGGAACCTGAGTGAGTAAACCTATCTTTGAATTGCGGTACTTCAAATATATTTGGATGTCTGTGCATTAGTAACAATTGTAGTTGTGGGTTGTTGTGTTGCATATAAATACGATTTGTCTATCTGTGTTAGTGTTTATATATTTGAATGTAACAGTTTTATTTTTAATTGTAATATGGCGCATCCGTATTCGTTATCAATCTCTTTCATGTATATCTTTGGATATATGTTAATTGCAAACTCGTAAATAAATATTATTACATTTATAACATAGAGGGACACAGGTTCATAAGTAAAGAAAGGATTCAAAATTACACATTGATAATAACACAGAGAGGAGCACAAATAATTTGATAACTAAAGCAGCTACACACAATTTCATTTACAACCGACAGAAAGATACACAAATGTACTTCGAAATATCACGCACATATATCCAAATTCATTAGACTGAAAAACAGAGACACACAGCTATAAAGCAGGGCTATGGAAAAAAAAACAGTGGCGTCTGAATAATTGATAGCTTATTGCAGAGAGCCAACACAGGCACGATGGGATGAATGGACTCATTCTGTGCTGAATGATTCCATGATTTTTTGTGTTCTTGCTGATAAGACAAGTGAGCTTTGTTGGCAGCTGTGTTACTTGTTGCTCAATAACTTCTCCCTGCCTTTAACTCTGGCGCTGGTTCCTCTTTAAAGAAATCACGTTGGAAAATGAATGTACATTACTGTGTGAGTGGAACAGTGGAGCACTTAAGGATGGTGTGTTTCTTAATTGCTGATTCCCCACTAGCCCCTCACTCTGTATTCACCTAAATGCTTTACATCTGCTCTGACTGCGGTACTTGGCAGCTCAACCCACCTCTTTGAACTGGAGTTCAGAAAACTGGAAGTTGAAATACTTTCACAAAAGCAAAATACTGCGGATGCTGGAATCTGAAATACATCAGAAAATGATGGAAACACTCAGCAGGTCAGGCGGCATCTGTGCAGAGTCAAACAGAGTGAATGTTTCAGGTCGATGGCCCTTCGTCAGAAGTGAAAAAACTTAGAAATGTAGCAGGTTTTTGATCAGGTGCTGAGGCAGGGAAAGGGCGGGGGATGAAAAAACAAAAGGAAAGGTCTGTGATAGGGTGGAAAGCACCAGAGATTAAGAGGTCGTGCAAGGCACAAGGAGGTGGCAATGGGCACACTGAGAAATAAAAGGTAAATCTAGAAATGGGTCTATTTACAATCTTTGTGTTACAGCTCCCTGCATCAGGGCTGCAGTTAGCTGGATCTCTGTAGAAGTTGTCTGTGACTTTGCCGGAGTAATCCTTTTCTGCAGAGGATCACCTGGGTCTTTGTAGAAGTGTCTCGGTCTGTGCTGGAGCTCCAGGAATCAGTGAGAGAGCTGACTGCCTCTGTGATGGAGCATTTGATTCATTGCTGCTGCTGTCTTGCTCTGTGAACTGAGCTGTCTAGTTTCCCCGAAAGGAGATCTCTGGGTCTGTTTAGATGTATTCAGGGCCTTTTTGGAACTGCCTGCGCCAGTACAGGAACTGTCAATGTCTGTGTGGAAGACCTTGGTCCGTATAGGTGTTGCCTGGGTCAGGGTAGGACCTGTCTGGGTCTGTGAACTGAGCTCTCTGGGTCCGTATCGGAACTGTCTACATCTAGGAGGAGCTCTTGGACTTTATAGCTGCTGTCTGGGTCAGGGTATCAGCTGCATGGCTCTGTGCTGTGCCAAATACATCTGTGTAGGCGTTTCTTGTGTCTGCGAAAGGAGATGTCTGTGCCTGTGTTATGAAATCTGTGCCAGTTCTGTTTCACCCTGCTTCTCTGTAGGCGATCTCTGGTTCCATGTGAGAACTGTCTGGTTCAATGGAGCATCTGTCTCGTTACATGTATGAGCTGTCTGATTACGTGTATGAGCTGTCTGGTTACGTGTATGAGCTGTCTGGTTACGTGAAAGAGCTGTCTGTTTCCTTGTAGCTGCTGTCTGGTTCAGTGTATGAGCTGTCTGGTTCCGTGTTGGAGCTGTCTGTGTCTGTGTGGAGCTGTCTGGAAATGTGCTTGGATATACTTGGGCTGATGAGGGCATATTTGTTCCCGTGTCAGTGGTGCTGCGTCTGTGAAAGTCGCTGTCTGGGTCTGTGTTGGATCAGTCTGAGTCTGTGTAGGAACGGTTTGTGTCTGTGTAGCATCTGGCTGGGTCTGTGAAGGAACAATCTGGGTCTGTGTAGGGAATTTCTGGGTCTGAGTAGCCGCAGTCTTTGTGTGTTTCTATTTCGTAACTGTCTGGGCCTGTGTAGGAATTGTCTGGGGCTGTGTAGGCGCTGTATTGGTCTGTCTCACAGCTCTCTGGTCTTTTCGGTACTGACTGAGTCTGTGCGACACTGTCTGTGTCAATGTCGGCCCTGTCTTCGTCTGACTACGCTCCTTGTTCTGATTAGGTGCTGTCGATGTATACCCAGGAAATGCTTTGATCTTTGGAGGAGAAATCTCCATTATTGGGCATTGATTTGCTCAGAGGTCAGAGCTTTACCAGCCGCAGCTGTGCTGTGCCAGGGAGTTTTACAGGAATAAATTTACAGATTGTATTATTTGGTGATCAGGGACAGCCGGAGTCTCAGTCAAACTGGGTGAGATAGGAGTGAATCTGCGCGGACACGGCCCACAATGTGATGCTGTGGGGGAAAACATGATGGCCGAGAATAGAGGCGGGTAGGGCTGTGAACTGACATTAATCTTCCTGCCGAAATAAAACTGGCCATAGTCACAGAATCGAGTGGTTACTTCCGGGGTGGTTGTTGCATCACTTTCTGCCTCCATGTCTTCTCACTGCCTTTGGTGATATATCGCTCAAATCTGAGGCCTCGCACCAAACTAATGCAAAAACTCTGCTGCTGCACTTGGGATGGGAACCTGCTGCCTCGATACATTACCGTCCGAACAGCTCATTATCTGCCTGAGTTGAACAGTGTGGCAGGTAGTGAAGGCAATGTCAGAGCACTCTCGGTCTCAAGTGCTCTAGTGATCAAGAATGGCCACTATATGGTTAGGTTATGCATACTGCATGAGCTTACTTGCTACTTGGTATAGGGGTAGGATCCTTGCTTTATGTTTCATTGTCAGATTATGCACGCGGTCTCAGATTCAAATCCCAGACAAGAACTTCTTTTTTTTCCCCCTTAAAAAGAAGGAAAACATGTTCCCAAATCAATGAGCCTGAATCTGGAGTGCTCTGTGAAGTTCACCTGTCCAAGTATTCCAGATTCAAGGCACCACAACGACCTACAATTTCTGTGAACGGGTTGTGCAGGAGTTTGAATTCCTTCTTCAACCCGCTCTGAGCTTTCATCTCACTGAATCAGATAAAAGAAACAAGGACTGCATTTATATTGTGCTTATCTTGATGACCAGATGTCATAAAGCGCTTTGTTGCCAATGAGCTAATTTTGTGCATGACTTTTATAATGAAGGAAATGCGGCAGCCAAAAATGCACACAACAAACTCCCACAAACAGTGAAAATGGCCAGATAATGTATTATTCTGATTTGTTGATTGAGGGATAAATCATGTTCAGGATGATTGATGTGTGTTGATTAATGACTAAATACTGGGCAGGATGATTGAAGTCCCAGTCTTATTCAGTTTGCAGACAGTTATTAAGGTAAATAATGATAAAGACTGTGGTGGACACCTTTTTCACAAGATCCTTACCCTTGAGGAAAGCCATTTAGCCTATTCAAATCAGCCCTCCAGAAAAACCGTAGTTTTCTAACCATTGCACAATCCAATTGTTTGCTAATTCATTCTAATTGTTTACTAAATAATTCCAGGGCTTTCACCAGCATCGTTCAGCTGGGAATCCATTTTCTGTCTTGGTATTCAGTTATTAGACCTAAAACGTTCACCTTTACATTTGGGCCTGTTTCACCTCGCTCATTCTCTGGCAATGTAAGTTCAACTGGCATTTTGCTTAAGCTACTAAATGTTATTTTTCTGTAATACCGTATCACAGATGCCACTGTTCTGGATTGAAATATCCAAGTTGTCGATTTTAAACTCCAGCATGTAGGTTTAAAATCCCTTTCCACCGCACCCATATCTGGGTCTGTGTGTTCTGCAGGATCGGCGAGTGTT
>JARFOE010156856.1:0-11531 GCA_031763465.1 Squatina squatina
TGATTTCCCTTTCATAAATCCATGCTGACTTTGACCGATCCTGTCACTGCTTTCCAAATGCTCTGCTATTACATCTTCAATAATGGACTGTAGCATTTCCCCCACTACCAATGTCAAGCTAATCGAGCTATAATTCCCTGTGTGTCTCTCCCTCCTTTCTAAAATAGTGTGGTTACATTAGCTACCCTCCAATCCATAGGAACTGACCCAGAATCTAAAGAATATGGGAAAATGACCACCAATGCATCTAATATTTCTCGGGCCACTTCCTGAACTACTCTGGGAAGCAAACTATTGGGCCCTGGGCATTTATCGTCCTTCACTCCCATCAATTTCCCTAACATTATTTCCCTACTAATACTGATTTCCTTCAGTTCCTCCCTCTCACTAGACGCTCGGTTCCATACCTTTTCTGGGAGGTTATTAAGGTCCTCCTTTGTGAGGACAGAACCAAAGTATTCTTTCAATTGATCTACCATTTCTTTGTTCGCCTTTATAAATTCCCCGGTTTCTGACTGTAACCAGCGGAGGAGCTGATTGAGTGGCGAGTCAACAATGAGAGCAGGGACAGAGAGCAAAATATTAACGTGGGATGTCCCGGGACAGCAGATAGGTGATTGGTGGTGAGTATCACTGTTGTCGTATCTTGTCTATGTGTTAGATAATTGAGGTATGGTAAAATCTTCAGCTGGCAATCTACTAAATAGAGTCAGGGCAGTGCAGCTGAGCCCCGTGGAGTGCACATCCTGCACATGTGGGAAATCCTGGATGGTTCTCATGGCCTTGAGACCACATTTGCGGGAAGTGTTAGATTCAATGGCAACCCTTGATGACAGAAGATCCTGGATTTGACTCCGAGCACGGCCTTGTACTAATCTATATCATGTGAACTTGAGCAACAAAATAAGACAGACTTGTATCTGAAATTGATTCGGAACCAGCTCGGAAAGGATGCCTCTTCTCTGTCCCTGCTCTTTAAACAGCAACTGCTCTCTTTTCGGCCCTTTAAACAGCCGCCCCTCTGTTTTAACCGGCCACTCCTCTCTGTTCCCGTTCCTTCACCCCACAATAGAGGATTGTTTTAGAGTGGCACAGTCACTTTATGATTTAAATTGTTTACTGAAACTCATTATTAAAATGTTGAGCTTTATATTGGAGGGGAATCGATCTCAGGTGCCCCGCGAGAATTCTACCCATGAACCACCAATGCTCACATGTTTTCTTCTTCTCAATCTTCGAGAGAACGCAATTAAATTTTTCTTTGTGATAGAAGAGATTGTGCAATTAAACACAGCAAAGTACTTCAGATGCTGATAATCGAATAGCGATGAAGACATGTCCTCAAATCTGCCGCTCACCCACAAAGCAGTTCAAACTCACAGATTCAAAAACAGCCATTGATGGAGAATCAAACTTAAACACAACTCGAGGGACGAGTGAAACCTGTGAACAGGCCCAAAGGCAGGTGCAGGTTTTGGCACCGTGGCTTAGTTGGTTAAAGTGCTTGTCTGGTAAACTGGAGATCCTGGGTCTAATTCCTAGCCGGGCCTCGTGATAATCAACATTTTGTGAATTTAAGTAACAAAATAAGAAGATTGTGCCTCTGTAATTGATGAGCAACCAGCTCGGAAATGCTGCCTCCGCTCTGCTCCCGCTCAGATTTAAACAGATGCTATTCTCTGCTTCTGCTCTTTACACCGCCGCACCTCTCCGCTCCCACTCTTTACACAGCCACACCTCTCCGCTCCCAGTCTTTACACAGCCGCACCTCTCCGCTCCCACTCTTTACACAGCCGCACCTCTCCGCTCCCACTCTTTACACAGCCGCAACTCTCCGCTCCCACTCTTTACACCGCCGCACCTCTCCGCTCCCACTCTTTACACAGCCGCACCTCTCCGCTCCCACTCTTTACACAGCCGCACCTCTCTGCTCCCACTCTTTACACAGCCGCACCTCTCCGCTCCCAGTCTTTACACAGCCGCAACTCTCCGCTCCCACTCTTGAAGCAGCTGCTCCTCTTCCCTCTGCCTCTTGAAGCAGCCGCTCCTTTCTGTTCCTGCCCTGTTTCATCAGTCACATAAATCTGCTTCCACTTTTAAACAGCCACTCCACTCCGATTCTGCTCTGTTTCAATGGACCACCCCTTACAGCTCCTGCTATTTAAACGCCCAACAGAGCTTTTCAACAGTGCTTCGTACTATATTTTGTTATTTTTTTTACTGGATTACATTTATGAAATATGCTTTAAACATGGGTTTCCCACGTGTCAGGCGAGAATTCTACTCCTGCACCACCAATGCTGACATTTTCCCTTTTTTATTAATTACGAGATAACGCAATTACATTTTACTTTTTCATCGCAGTGGTTGCACAATTAAACACAGCAAAGTACTTCAGATGCTGAAAATGGAAGTGTGGAACGGACATATTTTCAAGTCTGCCGCTCACACACAAAGCAGCACAAACTCACGGATTCAAAAACAACCCATAGGTGGAGAATCAAAGAGCCGGGCTTTGGCTCCGTCGTTTAGTTGATTAAATATCAGTCTAATGAACAGAATATCCTGGGTTCGAGGTCCCAGCGTGGGCCTTGCATTGATCTGTTATATGTCATCTTCAGCAGCAAATCAAGACAAACTCTCATTTGTAATTGATTAGAAACAAGCTCGGAAACGAGACCTCCTTCTCTGCTCCCGCTCTTTGAAAAACCCCATCCTTTCTGATCCCCATCTTTAAACACCTGCTGCGCTCTCCCTTGAAACAGCCACAATTCCCTGCTTCCCGCTCTGTTTTAAACGGCCGTTCCTCACTCCTTTTGCTCTTTCAGAAGCTGCTCCTTTCTGCTTCACATCTTTAAACCCACTGCAGAGCATTTTTCTGCAGTGCCTCATGTAACTTTTTCATTCAAATTGTTGACTGAAGTAAATTAATTTAATGCAGTGTTTTGCATTAGCCAGGAGTCGACCGAGGCCGACCACATGTCAGGTGATGAATTCTACCACTTCTCCACCAATGCTCACGTTAATTCTTTGGTCAATTTTCGAGAGAACACAATTATGTTTTTTTTTCATATCAGGGGTTGCACAATTAAACACAGCAAATACTTCAGATGCTGAAAATGGAGCGCGGTGAGGACATATCTTCATGTCTTCCTTTCACACACAAAGCAGCGCAAATTCACAGATTCAAAAAGAAACCACAGATGGAGAATCGAAATTAATCACAACTGGAAAGGTTACCAATACCTGTGGCCCAAGCGCCACAGTGGAGCTGGGCTTTGGCTACGTGGCTTAGTTGGTTAAAATGTCTGGCCTATAAACACATGGTCCTGTCTTTGATTCCCAGTGGGATCTTGCGATAATCTATATTAAGTGAATTTAAGTAACAAAATACGACAGAATTGCATCTGTAATTTCTCAAGTACAGCTCGGAAAGGATATCTCCTCTCTGCTCCTAGCTCAGTTTTAAACGGTTGCTGCTCTTTCCTTCCTCTCTTTAAGCAGCCACACCTCTTCGCTTCCCCTCTTGAAACAGACGTGCCTCTCTGCTCCCAGTTTATTTTAAATGTCCGATTCACTCTGCTTCCACGTTTAAACAGTCACTTTTCTCTGCTCCCGGTTTTTAAACAGCAGCTGCTATCTGCTCCCGCTCTTTGAATGGCCACTCCTCTATGCTCGCTGCTCTTGCTCAGTTTTAAACGACCGCTAAGCTATGCTTCTGGTTTCTAAATAGCAGCTCCTCCCAATTCCCCTTCTTGCAATATAGAAACATGTAAAATAGGAGGAGGAGTCGGACTTTCGGCCCTTCGAACCTGCTCCACTATTCAATATGATCATGGCTGATCATTCTAATTCATTACCCTGTTCCTGCTTTCTCCACATACCACACAGAAGGGTCAAAGCTCCATTCCAGGCCTGTGCTATGTTTGCTATCTCATTCAGTGTGCTACTGACCCCCGTAGAGTGCAGAAACGGCAGTGACCCATCATTGGCCTGGGCTCCAGTGTATCTGATTCCCAGGGCACCCAGTGAAGCAACCACGTGTATATCTGATCTCTGCATTGATTAACAGTTGATAGCAATTCAAACAGTTGTGAGAAACCCATGTTCCATATTAATACCTCACTGTCAAGATTGCTTAATGAATGCCTCAAAACAGTTTTTCAAATTAGTTTCTTTGACATATTTTTTTAAATTACTATTTCCATGTTCCCACAATGAATGCTGCATTCTGTAATTGGGACAAAGAAACAGATGGTGGAGAGTTGCCCTCTTGTTCATTGACCCGAAGTTTTGGCTCGGTAACTTCTCGCTTTTGTGCATGGCGTCTGGGATGGCTGCATTTGTCTCTGTGGAGTAATTGTTTAGTGCGTGTGGCTGTTCACAAAAGGTTGGTGGTTCAAGCCCACCCAGGGACGATGATCTTTATTTCCCATTTCCAGGATTTATGTCTGATTTGGCAGCAAGATAATGGATAAACTGCACTAAAAAGAGTTCAATTTGTGAAATTTTGAGATCATCCACCTGTTGTCAATTATAAATCGTGCAAAATGGTTGTCTTTCAACCAATCGATTATTTGCTCTTCCCCAACTCCAGAGTGAGGTCGGGACCAGCAGCAACATTCCGGATCTCACTCTCCAAGCAGCCGCTGCCGGCAAAAAGTGGCGAATGCAGCCTGAATCAGTGGGTTACTGTCCATCCCTGGGATACAAGGTACCACAGCCGGGAGCCAAACCTCCCCACACAGCGAACATAGACTCAGGAATACGCGGGGAGATTATATCCCCAACACTGAGCCTTCTAGCAGCATTTACAAAATACCGGAGTTCGGGAAATTGTCATCAGCAATGAAAACTTTGACCCAGACAACTACAGTTTGTAAAATGGGACATGGTTTAATAGTTAGCATGTAAAGCACACAATAAGTTACTGAAGTATCGAATCTCCTTCAGTTAGCATCTCTTTAATTTTGCAAAAGATTGTTATCAGGTATTTACTGATACTTTCCCCTGAAAGCAACATATAATTAATTTACCCAACGTGGGGCCCAAATCCCCGACCCTGAGATTCAGAGTCTCCTGCTTTATGGACTGATTCGCTGGGCCTCACTTGGAATGAGCCTCCTTGTCGCAGATGTCAGCCTGGCTGCACTGGGCCTGGATTCACCCCAGGGCTTTAACCTGTTCTATTAACCACGAACCAGGTTCTGTTGAATTCTAACGTGTGCCAGGCAATCAACCATTGAAAGCCCTTTCCTTAAGGACAGGGTTTCAGGCAAATGTCTGACAGGAAAGCGCATTGAGCCCTTGTCAATATCCCTTGTCTATTCTGCTGTGTTTGCTGATTCAGTCTGTCTCTCTGGCTCAGTTTCATCTGTGAGTGGCCACCTGCAGGTTGATCGTAAAACAATACGTGTGTGTCTTGTGAGATCAAATGCCTGAAGATCTCATATACTTATCTGTTTGGCACTGGAGAAAGAATGAGGCCGACATTCGAGCGAGGGTCTGATTACCATGAAACAGCAAAGAAAAGGTTAATTCCACGCTATCAACATTATAAGGAACTTTGACCCGATGTGATTTGAACATAAAGCCTTCAAATTTTCAGTCAGACACGCTACTGTTGCGCCACAAGGTCAACAGTGCCACCTGGCGATGTTTGACTATATGAACGTTCTGAAACATAGTTTTATTTGTCCTGCATTGGTGTGATGAAACTGTTTTAAAATCCCAACGAGTTGGAATTCAAACTTGGTGATTTGGCACAACTTTTTCTACGTTACAACACTGACTGCACTTCAAGAGTACTTCATTTTCTGTAAAGCGGTTTGGGACGTCGTGATGTTGGTTAGGGCGGTGTGTAAATGCAAGTATTTCTTTGCAACACTTCCAACTGCAAGTTCAAAAATATTGGCAAGAAGAAAACTCGCCCAGAGATTTGTACCTGGGGCATCTCGCTATTATTCAAACAACAGCTCCCTAAGGGGAAAATCCGAGACCATGAAGCCGACTGCGTAACATTAACACAGTTAGAGAAAACCATTGGCAAACCATGTTAAATGTGTGGTTATTCTTGATAATCAGGGCACTTGAGACCGAGGCAGTGACATTGCCTTTTCCACCTGTGTTCTAAAGCGATGGTTCCACTCCCACAGTTAATAAACTGTTCGGACATTAATGTGTTCAGGCTGCTGGAATCCATCCCGAGCGCAGCAGAGGAGATTCTGCACCAGTCCTGCGTGGAAACGTTTTTTTATCATCTCTTTTCCTCTTGTGCTTCTATTTCACTTTCTCTTCCGATGTTGCAGTTTCCAGAATCATAACACGGTCGGGGATATGTTTGAAGATGCGGTTTCTTTAAAAGGGCACCAGACATTCAGATTGAAATTGCAATTTGAATCCGATCACTGGCCCTGCGTTTTCCGGTTCTATTATCTTCTGCTTCCACACTCTCGATGACAAAGTTCCCATAAAATAAGACCCAACTCTTCAGGCAGCAACACGCAAGGGGGCGATTCCCCATATCAGTGGCCACTTTCCCCAAATCATTCTGAAAGTGCAATAAACAAAACTGTGTGCTGTATGGGAAATATAACTGAGAATTATTCCTACACTGTAGTGGTATTTGATTGGCATAATTCGCTTGTTAATGTGTACTTATGTACACTGAACGAAACATGTAAATTATCCCAGTCTTCATATTTCCTCAACTTGAATGGAGAAAAGCTATCAAATTGCTTCCAGCAACATTCCAACCTTTGGCATTTCCTCCATTAGTGGAATGTGATAACCGCTACACACCGGAAACACTCAGCACTGAGGTGCATTGCATTGCAACGACTCAGCAGGAACAGCAAGAGGCCATTCAGCCCCTCAGGCTTGTTCCGCCATTCAGTTAGACCCTGGCTGCTCTGGAACTGAACTGTATCTACCCGCTTTGGTTCCATAGCCCTTAATAGCCTTGCCTAACGAAAATATTTCGACTGAAGTGCAAATCTTTACCCTGAAACCAGCTGCGCTCCCGAATACAGAGAGAAAAGGCTTCTTACTGACCGTCACAGCACAGGTTAAAGTCTTTCATTTCTGAGCTTTACTCGGGAGGGACTCGGAGATTCCCAAATGGAACAAAAGATGAAATGGACGTCACTGCACATTAGTTTTCTCTCACTCAAAGTAATCAATTGTTGAAGTGAATTAAACAGCAATTCAAGAATAAGGAAGCGGCCTCTGTCACCGTTTTGACAGGAGAATTGTTTGTTGATCCACTGCATGTTTAAACATAATGCTCGGGATCAAACCAGCAACGTTGCACTTGTAAAGTGAACATGTTAACCACGACACTAGGGGAACAGCTGATGCCCTCATTTTTTAATGGACACAAATAGACGTGTTCCGTGAAGTGTTCCGGCCAGCTTGATAAACCAGGCCCTGCTCCCCACCTTTACGGGATCTCCCAATGCGCTTCATAGACGGGTCATCAAAAATATGGACGCCAAGTCCAAAGAAGGGGCCATTGGGATGTGTGACCAAAAGTCTCCTCAAATCTTACGGCTTCAGGGAGCATCTTAAAGGAGAACACGGGAGAGTTAGGGCAGGGAATTGGAGACAGTGAGGCACAGGTTATGTCAGCCTATTTGTACTGTGAACAGAATGGGGGCGCACACGAGGCTGGTGTCATAGAATTTATAATCTTTGGATCATAGAATCTTGCAGTACACAAGGAGGCTAGTCTGTAAAAAGTTACAGAACACAAAATGTCTGTAATATTCCACGTTGTTCACTCGAGTCTGGTGTGTTGTGAATGGAGAGAAGGCCCGGAGTCCCACTGAGCTGCAGTGACCACGAGCCAAGGTGAAATTATATCAATTTCAATCTTTAGCAGTGAGCGGGTGGAGATAGTTAGGAGTCCAGAATCAATGAGTAATATTCTGTAGTGTTGTTGAATCTCATTTATGTCAATAACTCCTTGAATTCTCCGCTTGGGAATTCAGAGCTGGGGATCGCCTGTGAAATCAGCTTAAAAGAATTGAAACAACAGCCTCAGTCCCCCATCTGTCAGTTATGGAAGGGTGGCAGCTGGTGGCTCCGCCCCAGGGGCTCAGCTTGTGAGCAAAGTTTGCAGATCTCACCCGGTGAGGTCCTGAGCACCACACAACAGAATGTGATCAGGTTCCTTCCTGGGCCTTAGGCATGTTAGTTTGATGCACACGGTGTGGTACTGAGCCCCACAAAGAACAGGGAAAGCTCAGGCTCCATCCCCGGCCTGTGGTATGTTACTCCATCTCAATCGGTGAGATACTAGCCCCACACAGAACAGTGAAAGCCCAGGCTCCATCCCCGGCCTGTGGTGTGTTACTCCATCTCAATCATGAGATACTGAGCCGCACAAGGAACAGGGAAAGCCGAGGCTCCATCCTCGGCCTGTTGTGTGTTACTCCCTCTGATCCAATGTGAAACTGAGCCCCAAAAAGAACAGGGAAATCCCAGGCTCCATCACCGGCCTGTGGTGTGTTACTCCATCTGAACCAGTGTGATACTGAGCCTCACAAAGAACAGGGAAAGCCGAGGCTCCATCCCAGGCCTGTGGTGTGTTACTCCATCTCAACCAGTGTGGTACTGAGCCCCACAAAGAACAGGGAAAGCCCAGGCTCCATCCCCGGCCTGTGGTGTGTTACTCCATCTGAGCCAGTGTGGTACTGAGCTCCACAAAGAACAGGGAAAGCTTGATATCCAGTCTGTGTTGATGTTCTCTTCCAGTGGAGCCACTCAGAGCCGGGTGTGATCAGCTTCCGTTCCCGTGTTGTGTTCAGTTTTCTGATCTCAGCCACCGTTTATTTAGCACCAAACAGACCAGGATGAGCCACTGCTCCATTCCAGTCCTGTGGTAGGTTCGTTATTCTCATTCAGTGTGCTGCTGACCCCCACAGTGAGCAGAAAGGGCAGTGACCCATCATTGACCTGGGCTCTGGTGTATTTGGTTCCCAGGGCACCTAGTGAAGCAACCACGTGCATATCTGATCTATACGTTGTTGAACAGTTCATAACAATTCCAACAGTTGTGAGAAACCCATGTCCCATATTAATACCTCACTGTCACGATTGGTTTATGAACTGAGCTAATGGCTCAAAATAAGTTTTCAACTTAGTTTCTTTCACGTATTTTCTTTAAATGACTATTTCCATATTCCCACAATGAATGTTGCATTCTTTAATTGGGACAAGGAAACAGATAGTGGAGAGTTGCCCTCTTGTTCACTGACCTGAAGTTTTGGCTCGGGAACTTTCTGCTTTTGTACATGTTGTATGGGCTGGTCACAGATGTTTCTGTGGAGTAATTAATTAGCGCATTCAGATGTTAACAGAAAGGTTGGTGGTTCAAGCCCACCCAGAGACGATGTTTTTTATTTCCCATTTCCAGGATTTCAATATGTCTGATTTGGCAGCAAGATAGTGAATAAACTGCACTAGAAGGGCTTCAATGTGGGAAATTTTGAGATCATCCACCTGTAGTCAGTTATAAATCGTGCTAAATGGTTGTTTTTCAACCGTTCGATTATTCGCTCTTCCCCAACTCCAGAGTGAGATCGGGACCAGCCGCAACATTCCGGACACGCACTCTCCAATTAGCCGCTGCCGGCAAAAAGCAGCGAATGCAGCCTGAATCAGCGGGTTACTGTCCTTTCCCGGGATACAAGGTACCACGGCCGGGGCCAAACCTCCCCACACACCGATCACAGGCTCAGGAATACCCGGTAAGATTATATCCTCGTCACTGAGCCTTCTTGCAATCTACAAAATACCGGAGTTAGGGGGAATTGTCACCAGCAATGAACACTTTGAACCAGACAACTACAGTGTGTAAAATGGAACATGGTTTAATAGTAAACATGTAAAGCACGAACTAAATTATTGAAGTATCGATTTTCCTTCAGTTAGCATCTCTTTTATTTTGCAAAAGATTGTTATCAGGTATTTACTGATGCTTTGCTGAAACTGATACTAAAGCAACATATAAGTCATTTACCCACTGTGGGGCCCAAATCACCGAACCTGAGATTCAGAGTCTAATGCTCTATGGACTGATTAACTGGGCCTTATTGGAACGGGCCTCCTTGTCGCGTAGAAAGTTCCCAGACCCAGTTTTAAACAAGATAAGGCCCACCTCTTCAAGCAGCGACATGCGAGGGGGCGATTCCAAATATCAGCGCACACTTTCCCTAAATCTTTCTGAACGTGCCTCAATAAAAACAGTTTCCTGTATGGGAAATATAACTGAGAATTATTCCCTCAGTGCAACTGCGACATTTGATTGGCATAATTCGCTTCTTGATGTGTGTTTATGAACACTGAACCAAACATGTAAATTCCAATTTCCATATTTACTAAACTTGAATGGAGAAAAGCCAACAAATTGCTTCCAGCCACATTCAACAGTTGATAATTTGTGCATTAGTGGAATGCAATAACTGCTACACACCGGAAACCCTCAGCACGAGGGTGCGATGCATTGCAACAATGCAATAGGAAGAAGAAGAGGCCATTCAGCCCTTCAGGCTTGTTCCTCCATTCAGTTAGAGCATTGCTGGTCTGGAACCGAACTCCATCCATCCGCTTTGGTTCCATAAACCTTAGTACCCTTGCCGAACGAAATTATTTCAATTGTAGTGGCAATTTTTAGCCTAAAACCAGCTGCACGCCCGGATCCAGGCTTCTTACTGATGGCTACCATGCAGATTAATGAATTACATGTGCGAACTTTACTCGGGAGGGATTCGGAGATTCCCAAAGGAAAAAAAAGATGAACTGAGCATCACTCTGGATCAATTTTCTCTCACTCAAAGTAATCTATTTACTGAAGTGAAATAAAGAGCAATTAATGAATAAGGGAGCGGCCTCTGTCACCGTTTCGACAGCAGAATTGGTTGTTGATCCAGTGCATGTTTAATCATAATATTCCTACTTGGGATCATACCAGCAACGTCGCACGTATAAAGTGAACATGATAACCACGACACTACAGAGACAGCTGATGCCCTCATTTTTTAACAGACGGACGTGTTCGGCAAAGTGTTCTGCCCAGCTTAAAAAACCCGGCCCCGTTCCCCACCTCTGGGGGATCTACCAATGTGCTTCATACAGATGTCATCAAAAATGTGCAAGCCAAGTCCAAAGAAGGAGCTGTTATCATGTGTAACCAAAAGATTCCTCAAGCTTACGGCTTTAGGGAGCCTCTTAAAGGAGGGCACGGGAGAGTTAAGGCAGGAAATTCCAGAGAGTGAGGCACAGGTTATGTCAGATTATTTGTATTGTGAAGAGAATGGGGGCGCACATGAATCTGGAGTCATTGAATCTTAGAATCTTCGGATCAGAGAATCTTGCAGTACACAAGGAGGTTATTCTGTAAAAAAGTTACAGAACACAAAATGTCTGTAATATTCCACATTGTTTACTCGGCTCATAGAAACATAGAAACATAGAAAATAGGTGCAGGAGTAGGCCATTAGGCCCTTCGAGCCTGCACCGCCATTCAA
>JARFOE010177862.1:0-11512 GCA_031763465.1 Squatina squatina
CCCACTTTCCCTGCCCCTGCATTTGCTTTATAACCTGTTACATCTCTAACTTTTTCCAGTTCTGACAAAGGGTCATCAACCTGAAACGTTAACTCTGTTTGTCTCTCCACAGAAGCTGCCTGACCTTCTGAGTATTTCCAGCATTTTCTGTTTTTCTTTGTTTATTTCAATGGACATTTATATTTGAATGGCATCACAGAATAGTACAGCACAGAAAGTTATCATTCGGTCCAACGAGTCTGCTCCAGCTCTTTCAAAAAGCAATCCAGTTAGTCCCACTCCCCCGCTCGTTATCCACATCCCTACAATTCTTTCCCCTTCAAGGTTTTATCAAATTCCCTTTTGAAGGCTGCGATTGAATCTGTTTCCACCACTCTGTCAGGCAGTGCATTCCAAATTCGAAACATTTTTTTGCACAGACATTTTCCTTCTTGTCGCCTCTGGTCCTTTTGACATATAGCTTTCATCTGTGCCCTCTGGATATTTGACTCATAAGACATTGGCAAAAGTTTCTCTTTGTTTACTGTACCTAAACACTTTATCATTTTAAATTCTCTATCAAGTCTCCACTTAACATTCTCTGCCCTGAGGAGTAAACCCCAGCATCTCCAATCTGTCTAAGTAACAGTAATCCCTCATCCGTGGAACAATTCTAGGAAATCTCATCTGCACCGTCTCTAAAGTCTTCAGGTCATTCCTAAAATGTTGTGCCAACAATTGGACACAATACTACAGCTGGGACAGTACTTGTGTTTTATAGAGATTTAGAGTAAATTCCTGTCTTTTGTACTCTCGGAGTCTATTTATAATACCCAGGATCCCATTTGCTGCATTGTTAACATAATCTGCCACATTCAAATAGTAGTGCACAAATGACCTCAGGACTATCTCTTCCTGCTCCCCCTTTAAACTTGTAAAGTTTAGGTTTTATTGTTCCATTTCATTCTTCCCACCGAAAAGGCTCAGTTAGAATCATAGAACCATAGAAAAATAAAGCACAGCCATTCGGCCCATCGTGTATGTGTCAGCTTGAAGAGCAAATAGGTGTTCATTCTAATCCCACCTTCCAGCACCCAGTCCGCAGCCCTGCAGGTTAAAGCACTTTAGGTGCTGTTTCAGGTACCTTTTAAAATACTTGAGGGCCTGTGCCTCCATCACCAATTTGGGCAGCGAATTCCAGACACCCACTACCCTCTGGGTAAAAAAGTTTTCCCACATGTACCCTCTAATCCTTCCACCAATCAATTAAATCTATGTCCTCTGGTTCTTGAACTCTCCACTAAGGGAAACAGGTTCCTCCTGTCTACTCAATTTAAGCCTCGCATGATTTTGAACACCTCAATCAAGTCACCCCTTCGCCTCCTCTGTTCCAGGGAAAACAACCCCAGCCTATCGAATCTCTCCTTGTAGCTGCAATTCTCAAGCACTGGCAAAATTCTCGTAAATCTTCTCTGTACTCTCTCCACAGCAATTATGTCCATTCTGTAATGTGGTGACGGTAACTGTGCACCATACTCCAACTGTGTCCTAACCATCGTTTTATACTCTTCCATCATTACATCCCTGCTATACCTCAACTAATAAAGGAGAGCATCCCGTCTGCCTTCTTCACTGCCTTACCTACCAGTACTGCCAACTTCAGGGACCTGTGCACATGCAGTCCAAGGTCTCTCACATCCTCGAACCCTCTCAATATATTCCCTTTTATTGTGTATTCCCTTTTACTGTGTGCCCTCCCTTAGTGCATTCCTACACACTTCTCCGGGTTGAACTCCATTTGCCACTATTCTGTCCAGTCAACCAACCCATTGATGTCATTTTGGAGTCTACAGCTATCCTCTCCAGTATAAGCTACAAGGTCAATTTTTGTATCGTCGGCAAATTTTGCAATCCTTCCCCTTCCCCCTGCCACCACATTAAAGTCCAAATCATTAATATATACCACAAACAGCAAGGGACCCAACATTGAGCTCTGTGGAACACCACTGGATATGGCTTTCTAATCGCAAAGACATCCATCGACCATGACCCTTTACTGTTGCTGAGCCAATTTTAGATCCAATTTGCTATATTTGCCTGTACTCCATGTTTTTTTTAACACTGCACTACCCTCATCAATCGCTAGAGTTTAAAAGAATGAGAGGGAATCTCATTGAAACTTATAAAATACTAACAGTACTGTACAGACGAGATACAGGAAGGATGTTACCGATGGCTGGGGAGCCCAGAGCAAGGGATCACAGTCTAAGGATAAAGGGCAAGCCATTTCGGACTGAGCTGAGGAGAAATTTCTTCATCCAGAGAGTGGTGAACCTTTGGAATCCTCTACCGCAGAAGGCAGTTGAGGCCACGACATTAAATAAGAATATATTTATATATATGTTTGTCTCATCCAATATTTCACACTCCTTCCCCTTAACTACTATGTCTGCATCATTCATTTCCTTTGTGAATACGGAGATAAAATACTCATTTAAAACCCTACCCACATCTTCTGCAAGTTTAACATCTCTGACAGGTCCCACATTTTCCTTAGCTATTCTCTTGCTCAGAATATACTGATAAAACATCTCGGGTTATCTTGAATCTTGCTTGCTAATATTTCTTCATGTCCTCTGTTCGTTTTCCTTATTTCCTTTTTTACTTCATCCCTGTACTTTCGATACTCCTCTTGGCTTACTGAAGTATTAACTTTCCTGCGACAGTCATAAGCTTTCATTTTCTGCTTTATCTTGCCCCGTAGACTTCCAGACAACCAGGGGGCTCTAGGTTTGGCAGTGCCATCCTTTTTCCTTTGTGGGGACGTGTCTATTTTTTAACCGTAGAATCTCGCTTTTCAGTGTCTCCCACTGGTTTGCCACTGATTTTTCCTCAAGTAGTGTCCAGTCCACTTCCGCAGGATCACCTCTCAGCTCTGTAAAAATTGCCTTCACCCAATTTAAAACTTTCACTCCTGATTTATCTCTGTCCTTTTCCATAATAATGCTGAAACTAACTGAATTGTGGTGACTATCTCCAAAATGTTCACCCACTGTCAGTTCACCCACTTGCCCATCTTCACTTCCTGAAAATAAATCTAGAATTGCATTCCCTCTCGTTGCGCTTGTCATGTACTGGCTAAAAAAGTTCTCCTGGACACAGTTCAAGAGATTTGCGCCTTCTGTGCCCCTCACACTGTTTGAATCCCAGCTGATGTTAGGGTAGTTGAAGTCCACGACGATTATTGCCCTCTTCCTTTGCACTCAGAAATTTGCCTACATATTTGTTCTTCTATCTCCCTTTCACTATTTCGGGGTCTATAGTGCACTCCTAGTAGTGTGACTGCCCCTTTTTTATTTCGTCGCTCGACCCATATGGCCTCATTTGATGATCCATTTAGCATGTCATCCCTTCTCACAACTGTAATTGATAACCAATAATCCTAGCCGACCTTTTCTTTCAGCCTTTCTATCCTGTCTGAAAACTCGATATTCAGGGATATTGAACTGCCAAATTTGCCCCTCTTTAAGCCAGGTTTCCGTTATCGCAATGATATCATGCTACCATGTGATATCTGTGCCGTCAGCTCATCTGCTTTGTTTGCTCTACTCCTTGGATTAATGTGTATTCCTTTCAACCCCTTCAAATTCCTGTGCTGAACATCTTTTAACCTTTATTTAATCTTTGTCTTTCAGAGTCTCTGACTACTTCTAACTGATTTTCTACCTCCCGTTTCCTGGTCTGAAATTGTCGTATCTGAAACAGTCCTTTGGTTCCCATCCCCTTACCATACTAATTAAAACCCGCCCCAAAAGGACTAGAAAATACCCCCGCGAGGATATTGGTCCCGGTTTGTCTTGGGTGCAACATGTCCAGTTTGTACAGGTCCCAACTTCCCCAGAATGCCTCAGGAATTTAAATCCCTCCCTCCTGCACCATCTCAAGTGGTCTATTCTCTTATTTCTGCTCTTGCTCGCACATGACACTGGAAGTAATCCTGAGATTACCACCTTAGAGGTCCTGCTTTTTAAGCTATCTAACTCCCTATATTCTGCTTGGTTGGCCTCATCCCTTTGTTTACCTATTTCATTAGTACCGATGTGTAACACGACCTCTGGCTGTTCACCTTCCCACTCCAGAATGTCCTGCAGCCGCTCGGTGATATCCTTGACCCAAACAGTTCAAACTGTTCTGCGTTGAATTTCATTTGCCAGATGTCATGTCCGCCCAATCCACTACCCTGTCTGTGCAGCAGTGAAGCCGATTTCTAACTTACTCACTGCTTATTAAATGTCTTAAATGTCTTCTCCAAATTATGACAGTGTATCCTTTAAGTGCCCCTGGTGAACAACTCTGCATATCGCCCTCGATTCGGAAATAGAGCCATTCATCACAGCTCTCTGTTTTCTGTCCATTAGCCAATTTTGTGTCCAGTCTGCCCTTTATCCCATCGGCTTCAATTTTACTACCAAGCCTAATATGTAGTATTTCTCAAAGCCTTTTGAAAGCTCATAGATACAACAGCAACTGCACTGCCATCATCCAGATCATCTGTTAATTCATAAAATAAATCAATCAGGTGAGTCAAAAACGCTTTGCCCTTCACACTTCTGTGCAAGCTCTCCTTTATTTGTTCATGACAGTCCAAGTGCCTGTTACTTTTCTCCAGGATTCTCCACCACCTACTTTAAGCTGACTGCTTTGTAATTGCCAGGTTTATCCCGCTTCCTTTTTTGAAGAAGGGTGCAACTTTTGCTGTCCTCCAGTCCTCTTGCACCACCTCTGTATCTGGCAAGCTTGATCCAAATTGGCCCGGTGGCAGAAAGTAAAAGGTGATTTTATTTGGTGATTGGAAGGTTGATTCCAGCGTGGTTCCATAGGATTCGATACTGGGTCCCCTGATTTTTTGTGGTGCATATCAATGTGTTAGCCTTAAATGGAGAAGGTGTAATCAAGCATTTTGCAGATGAAATAAAAAATGGCCGTGTTGTTGATAGTGAGGAAGAAAGCTAATGACTGCAGGATTATATCCATAGCTGGGCAGATGGGCACAAAAGTGGCAAATGGTATTCAATGTGGAGAAGTGTGAAGTAATGCATTCGGAGAGGAATAACAAGGCAAGGGAATAAACAATAAATGGTGGGATACTGAGAATTGTATAGGACCAGAGATACTTTGGAGTACACGTCCACAATGTAGCGGGACAGGTAGACAAAGTGTTAAGAAGGCTTACAGGATCATTTCCTTTGTTAGTCAATGCATTAAATAAGAATAGGGAGACTATGCTTCAACTGTATAAAGCATTAGTTAGGCCACAGCTAGTGGTCTGTGTAAAGCTCTAGTCACCACATTACAGGACTGCACCAATAAGTAGTCTAATAATTTTGCACTCACGTCTCTGGAGTGGGATTTGAACTGATAACCTTCAGAGTCAGAGATGAGGGCGCGACCAGCTGAGCCACAAATGAAACGAGCGAGTAGGATGAGGCAATTCCACGAGAGGAGTCAATTCAACGCCTTTGATTTCCTTCTTGCATCCAGACCTGTAACGTAAATACATTGATCCTCCCCATCTACTTTTCTGTCAAGTGTTTGAACAAATCTGTGCAAATTTCCATTCTGCATTGACAGCGACAAAGATAATTGACTGTCAGCCTGGGGCCCTAGTAGATACAAACCCCAGTCATCACGGTTCTGTTCCAGGTTATTCGCAGGAAGGATACATAAACAGTTATATGCGATCTCCAAAAGTTGCACCTGCTCCCCATGTCTCCCTGGATCGTTAAACCATCTGTAGAGAATGGGTTTGTGATTTATACACACATAAGTCCTCATTCACAATCTCGCAATATCATGAGGTAAGATGACGTGTACCGCAAGTTCAGGTGTTTGGTGCATAATATCTTAATTCAGTCAATTTCCCGGGTACAGGAATGTCATGGTTATGCTGTTCAACTACAGACTTGGTGTTCTCGATTAATGGTTCAGATAATATGAGCTGAAATCCCACCATGCCAGCTTGAGAATTTGAATTTGGTTTCTGAAAAGATCTGGATAAAAAAGCAGTCATCAGTAAAACTATGCATGAAGTTGTTGTAAAAACCCAACTGATTCACTGATGTCCTTTAGGGAGGAAAAGCTGCATTCCTGACCCAATCTGGGCCTATATGTAACTCTGGTCCCAAACCAACGCGGTTGAATCATAACTAGACTCTGAAGGGGACTCACAAGCCTCTGAGCTGTATGCAGGAGATCTCAGAGTTGGCTTAAATGCCGATCTTGACAATGATGCCCACATGCAGAGAATGAATAAAAATAATTGAATGGATTAACATGTTCTTTTGTTACTCGGCTTCATGAGAAATTAAAAAGGTGAGAATTTATTGCTTGGAGATTATTTTGGGATAATTGGCCAACCAGTGATTATTGAAAATCTACAATCCAGCATTGGCGCCTATTCCTTCACTTTGTTGTTTAACATTCTGATAAAATAACCTTCGGTCGGGATACACGAAATGTCCCTCCGCTTATAAGACCGAGTGTGATATCTAGACTTACAATAAAGGTCAGCATTCCAGCTTTCTTTAAAAATCAACTAGTCTCCTCGGAAATAACTACAGGGAAGACAAAATGTTTGAACTCTTGCTTTGAGAAGCTATTGAAAGAACAGGGACAAACTCCACCCCCCGACCAATCGTTTATATCAGACACACCCCTCTGTGTTACTCCAGTGTCCCATCAGAAAGGCTCGCGAGTTCTAATGAAGGGTGCAGTGACCCGATCGGTGATCGATAGTCACGGGTAAGTTGTGCTAACTTCATAGAGTATACGCAATATATTTTACCAAAGAGACATTGCTTTTGTTGGTGTAAAATGGATCATGTGGCATTACCCGCCCGTTAGACCCGCCAGATGTTCCATTCCATTTACGGGGAAAACTGTTGGGGGCGGATGACAGCCCATTCGACACCGCCCGCTTTCTACTATCATTCATATATAAAACTGTTACCCCCGCCCCACCGCCACAAATATTTGGAATTGTGAGAAGATTATCTGCATAAATATTATATTATTCTCGGATTGATGGATATCTTCAATTCGAAATTGGTAGTTGTTCTGATGTCTTCAAGTGCAATCCAACAATTACGTACAAT
Source organism: Squatina squatina (assembly GCA_031763465.1). Lineage (NCBI taxonomy): Eukaryota > Metazoa > Chordata > Chondrichthyes > Squatinidae > Squatina > Squatina squatina. The sequence goes on from JARFOE010177862.1 coordinate 7,134, forward strand.
ATCACAGGAAAATATAAAATGTGCAGACAGGAAAAGACCAGCTCTTCCGTCAAACCTTCCCACACCACGATGGCCGGAGCATTATCACAATCCTCCAACTTCCACCCCGGCAGCCATGTGCTCTCTTGGGAGAGGCAAAATGCCAGAGTAAAAAATCACAGCTCCAATTCGGAAAAAAATAAGCTGGTAAATCTCTCTGCAGCCCCATCAGGCAATCAAAATGAGTCCAGAGGATCAGATCGAAAACTCCTGTTTGTACTGATATGAATTTCCTGCGCTAATTGTTATGGATAGAAATTCCGAACTGCGGTTGGAGACTTCACAACCGCTGATCAAATCATAGAATAACACAACACAGAATGAGGCTATTTGCTCCATCGAGTCAGCGCCGATAACTGAATGTGTGTATCCAATGTATATTCACTGCTCCTCGCTATCATGTTTCAAAACTGTTATTTTCGCTATAAAAAAATCTGTAATTTTCTCATTTGAATGTTAAACACCGACACCGACTCGTTGGGCTGACTGTTCTATCATTTTTAGTGCTATAACTTCTATTCTTTATATTTCTTTTACTGGTAATTGCAGCAATGTCCTTTGTAATGAAATACGTACATTCCAGAGCCTGCTTGAGCTAAAGTTACATTCTGAAATTAGAGGAGAGTGAAGTTATATGCACCCAAATCTCCGTCTGTTCAACAAGCAAGGAGCATCTTCGGTAAGATTATTTTTAACAACTGATTATTCAACTTTCATTTAAATCAATTCAGAATTAAAACTATGTCTTAGCGTTCAGCTGAAGTAAGACTAATTTTTGAATTGATGCAATTACATCTCTTTTTCGTTGAGTGATGAGTGTAACCTCAAACATGAATAGCACATTGTGTTAAGTACTTTATTATTAATATAGAGAACGGGATGAAACTTAAATGGGAAAATGTCCTCTCGGCTCTATTGGAAGAATTGCCTAGGTGTGCATGGCAATTTATTTTAGTTAGTAATGATTGTAAAATTCATAAATAAATATACAAGCTGGAGATTTCAGGGCGACTATCAGACACAAAAAAGCAATTGATCATGTCAGGAACAATATGGCCATCGATTTGGAGCAAATCCATTGCCCCGAGTAAATTTCACAGCTGAGCAGAAAGTTTCCTTCAGAGGTTTAGTGCTTTTTCGATCATTTTAGCTGAAGTATTAAAATCCCCAACATGTGATTGGTGAAAACGAAGCATTCCTCCAAATTGAAAGGAAAGAGCCTCATGAACATCATATGAACGTGTCATATTGAGAGCTTCAATCGACATGATTGCGAATCAGTAGAAAATAATTGGAGAGTCGGTGCCAGCCATTCCACAATGTCACAAATTTCCATCGCCTCATTATGTTATTCTAAAGAGTGTTGTTTAGTAAATATTAAGTAAAATGTTGCCATTCTAATGTCTGTGGAACTGCCTTTTTATTCACTAAGGGTCGCTGGTACAGTCCTTATTTGCAACTTGGCAACTTCAGTGAACATAGAGGAAAGGGTCGCCAGTCCCAATATTACCTCACAATCCGGTACAAAGGAAGCCCTGGTGAGACAGGGAGGCTCCCAGACTCATTCACCAACCACAAGACTGACAGTCCAGGAATTCAGATGGGAAAATTCAAAGCTCTGGGTGTAAGATTAAAGCCTATATTTGATACATTTATTCCTTCTCATTTAGATCACAATTTCAACATGCAGGCCCTAAAATTGCGATCTGCCCAGAGGGGAACCATGTTCCTCGCACCCGGGGAGACATCACAAAAGCCGGTTATGGGGATGTACATTGTAAGCCCGCATAACTGGCATTTACGATCTGTCCAACGCCGAGGCTGCGAAGCCCATCCCCTGCGCTGAGCATTGCGATATTTTTGCAAAGCATTCTGCTGGGCATTTCTTGAAATGTTTCACGCTTGTTAAAACCAAGCATATCTGCTTGGTTTTACGATCTAAGGAAATGTTAAGAAATTTTAATTCAAAAAAATTAATGGGACATTACTTTAAAACCATTCCCAGTTAGGTAAGTATGTTTTTAAACACTTTAAATTGTTTTTTTCAATTAATTTTTTTTTGTGTTATTTGTCTCCTTTTTATTGAATTTCAAAGATAAAATTTTTTATAACATGCTTTTTGATGTGATTGTGTTGTTTTTCATATTTTATTGAACTTTTGACAGTTCTTGACAGATCGCTGAGAACTGTCAAAACTTCAGTGAAAGATACACTGACCTGATTGGCTGGGGCCTCCCATGTGACCTCTCCGGCCTCTTCAGTTTCACGTGCCCGGGAACCGAGACAGCCCCGCTCCGAATCTCCAACTCGCAGGGGCGGGGGGAGGGGGCCGAAGTTCGCAAACTCCCGTGGATCCAGGACCCTAAGGTAAGTACATCATTTTTTTTGCTATTGGAGGCATCCACATGCAGGAAGTCTCCAATCGCAATTTCACTGCCGCAATGTTTTACTTCCAAGATGCGTTGAGTAAATTGGGTTCGAGTCTCTGTGCTTGGGAACAGCATCATTTTGCTGATGGAGGTTCGTTCCCGTCACTACTCATAGCAAACTTGTAAACAACTTCATTCTGATCGCATGCAAAATTTCGCTGGGACTACTAACCTGAAAATATGTCCATGAGTACATTTATAGAACCGTGGAACCATAGAATGGTTGCACCATCAAAGCAGGCCATTCGGCCCATCGAGTCCGTGTCGGCTCTGTGCAAGAGCCAGTCAGCGAGCCACACTCCGCCGTCCTTATCCCGCAGCCCTGCACCGTTCTTCCTTTCAGGTATTTGTCCAACGCCCCTTTGAAAGCTGTGATTGGCTCTGCCTCCACCAGCCTTTCAGTGCATTCGAGATAAAAAACCACTCGCTGCCTAAAAAACATTTATTTCTGTCGACTTTGGTTCTTTTGCCAATTAACTTAAATTTATGTCCTTTAGCTCTCGACCCTTCTGCTAATGGGAACATTTTGTCTCTATCCTCTCTGTCCAGACCCCTAATGATTTTGAACACCTCGGCCAAATCTCATCTCAATTTTTTCTGCTCAAAGGACAGCAATCGCAGCTTCTCCAAGTCCATCCAGGTAACTGAAGTCCCTGACACCTGGAATCATTCTCTTAAATCTATACTGCAACCTCTCTAAAGCCTTCCCAATGTGTGGTGCCCTGAACTGAACACAACACCCCAGTTGCGGCCGAACCAGTGTTTTATTCAGATTCATCATAATATCCATACTTTTGCACTCGACACCTCTCGTCATGAAGCCCATGATACCGTATGTTTTTTTATGTGCTTTCTCAACCTATATAAGCTATACATTTTAAAATTTATCGTGGGGATTAGGGCCTCACCAGCAGGGTCAGCATTTATTTCCCAGATCCTTTGGCTTGAGAAAAACTTGGTGCCTCACCTTGTTGAACAGCGGCAGTCCATGTGGTGAAGGTGCTTCCACAGTGCTCTGAGCCAGGGAATTCAAGGTTTCTTACCCATCTCTCTCTACTTCCCCCCACTCTCTCACTCACACATATACTGTTATGTTCTGTATGATGTTATACGTGTTAGCTTTATTTTCCACAGTCCGATACATGTTCTCTTTTAGGATCTGCAGCTGCTGTTGGGAATAGTTTTTATAATATGCTGGCCGCCTTTAATTCTGACTCCAATATTGGTGGCTGGAGCAAAAAGAACACATTTGTGTGGCGGGCTGTCGGTGAGTTTCTGTTCAATGTCTGTAATAGAAACTGTTTGCAGGAAAGAAGATCTGGCTCAAGTAATTAGAGGAGGTGCTAGACTTTATTATAATTTATGCATGGAAGTGTAGCGCTTTGCTGTAATATTCTTCTGATTGTTGCTATTTTATCGGAGGCATCAACCATTCCATACCGAATAACACTTCCGTTAAAGTGGCGAAGAAGTGAGATATCAGACGAATGAAAATTCCGATGGCAAAGGCAGAAGCAGTAAATAATGCACCAAGATATATTTAAAATCTCTATGCATAGAGATGTTATTTGTTTATTGCTGTCATAGTCAACCTTTGGTGGTCTGTGAATAATCAGCCAGAAAATTATGTTGAAGCATTTAAGAGAGATATTATAGTTCGCTCGAATGATAATGAGGGCAGAATTATTGTAAATTACGATGACAGGTTGCCTGGACTAGATTTATATTCATAGACATAGACATAGAAAATAGGTGCAGGAGTAGGCCATTAGGCCCTTCGAGGCTGCACCATCATTCACTATGATCATGGCTGATCATCCAACTCAATACCCTTTACCTGCTTTTTCTCCATACCCCCTGATCCCTTTAGCCACAAGGGCCACATCCAACTCCCTCTTAAATATAGCCAAT
>JARFOE010188369.1:0-11476 GCA_031763465.1 Squatina squatina
GAGAGATAGAGATTGAGATAGTGATAGTGATAGTGTGAGAGATAGAGTTAGAGATTGTGATAGTGATAGAGGTAGAGGTAGATATTGAGATAGAGATACTGATAGTGATAGAGATAGAGTTAGAGATAATGATAGTGATATAGGCAGAGATAGAGATAGTGATAGTGATAGAGGTAGAGATAGAGACAGAGATAGATATGGTGATAGTGATAGAAATTTAGAGAGATAGAGATAGAGTCAAGATGTAGATAGATTTAGATTTAGAGAGAGTGATAGAGTCAAAGATAGATATAGAGATAGAGGTAGAGAGAGATAGAGATAGAGAGATTGAAAGAGATAGCGATAGAGATAAAGAGATTGATAGAGATAGAGATAGAGGTAGTGCTATTGATAATGATAGTGAAAGAGATAGTGATAATGATAGAGGTAGAGATAGTGATAGTGATAGTGATAGAGATAGAGATAAAGACTGAGATAGTGATAGAGGTAGAGATAGAGATAGTGATAGTGACAGAGATAGAGATAGAGATAATGATAGAGGTAGAGATAGAGATGGTGATAGAGACAGAGATAGAGATAGAGATAGAGATAGTGACAGTGATAGAAATAGAGAGAGTTAGAGATAGAGATAGAGTCAGAGATAGAGATCGAGATATGGAGAGTGATTGAGATAGAGAGAGTGATAGAGTTAAAGATAGAGAGATTCATAGGGATAGTGATAATGACAGTGATAGAGGTAGAGATAGAGATAGAGATAGAGATAGTGATTGTGATAGTGATAGAGAGAAAGATAGAATAGAGATAGTGATAGAGATAGAGATAGAGATAGTGATAGAGATAGAGATCGAGATAGAGATAGTGACAGTGATAGAAATAGAGAGAGATAGAGATCGAGATAGAGTCAGAGATATAGATAGGTTTAGAGATAGAGATAGTGAAGGATTCAGAGACAGAGATAGGGATAGAGGAAGAGATAGAGATAGAGATAGAGAGTGTGATAGAGAGAGAGATAGAAATTGTTAGAGATAGAGAAAGAGATAGTGATGTTGAAAGAAATAGAGATGAGATAGAGTTAGAGTGCTAGTTATAGAGATAGAGCTAATGATAGTGATCGTGATAGTGATAGAGATAGAGATAGTGATAGTGATAGAGATGGAGAGACTGATAGAGATTTGGATAGAGATAGAGGTAGAGACGGAGAGAATGATAGTGATAGAGATAGAGATAGAGAGACGGATAGTAATAGAGGTAGAGATAGTGATAGAGAGAGAGATAGAGATAGAGATAGAGATAGTGATAGTTTTAGAGATAGAGATATAGAAAGAGATAGAGATAGAGATAGTGATAGAGATACAGACATTGATAGAGATAGAGATAGAGATAGGTAGAGAGATAGAGATAGTGATAGAGATAGAGATAGAGATAGTGATAATGATGGTGATATTGATAGTGATCGTGATCGTGATAGTGATAGAGATATTGTTAGAGATAGAGATATTGATAGTGATAGTGATAGAGAGAAAGATAGAGATAGAGATAGTGATAGAGATAGAGATAGAAATAGTGATAGAGATAGAGATCGAGATAGAGATAGTGACCGTGATAGAAATAGAGAGAGATAGAGATCGAGATAGAGTCAGAGATATAGATAGGTTTAGAGATAGAGATAGTGAAAGAGTCAGAGATAGATATGGAGATAGCGATAGAGATAGAGATAGTGATAGTGATAGAGATAGAGATAGAGATAGTGATAGAGATAGAGACAGTGATAGAGATAGTGTTAGTGCAAGTGATAGTGATAATAATAGATGTAGAGATAGAGATAGAAAAGATATTTATAGAAATAGAGATAGAGATAGAGGTAGAGTTAGACATTGTGATAGTGATAGAGATAGATTGAGATAGAGATAGTGATAGTGATAGTGATAGAGTTAAAGATAGTGATAGTGATAGAGATAGAGATAGACATAGTGATATTGATATTGATAAAGGTAGAGATAGAGATAGGGATAGAGATAGATATAGTGATAAAGATGGAGTTGAAGATGGAGTTAGAGATGGAGATAATGATAGCAATAGTGATAGAGATAGAGATAGCGTTCGAGATAGAGATAGTGATAGTGACAGTGACAGAGATAGTGTTAGAGATAGAGATAGTGACAGTGATAATGATAGTGATAGAGATAGAGACAGTTAGAGATAGAGATAGTTTTAGTGATAGTGATAGATGTAGAGATAGAGAGAGAGATGTTGATAGTGATAGTCATAGAGATAGAGATAGTGATAGAGATAGTGATATAGATAGAGGCAGTGATAGAGATAGTGAGAGAGATAGGTATAGGGATATAGATGGTGATAGAGATAGAGATAGTGATAGAGATGGAGAGACTGATAGAGATTTCGATACAGGTAGAGATTGAGATAGAGAGAGTGATAGTAATAGAGATAGAGAGAGTGATAGAGATAGAGATTGAGATAATGTTGGTGTAAGAAATAGAGAGAGAGAGGGATATTGTGATAGAGATAGGGATAGAGATAGTGATAGTGATAGTGATAGAGATAGAGATATAGATAATGATAGTGATAGTAATAGAGAGAGATAGAGATAATGATACTCTCAGAGATATAGAAAGGTTTAGAGATAGAGATAGTGAAAGAGTCAGAGATAGAGATAGAGATAGAGATAGAGCTAGAGAGAGTGTTCGAGATAGAGAGAGTGATAGAGATAGAGATAGAGAGATTGATAGAGATAGATATAATGTTGGTGAAAGAGATAGAGAGAGAGATAGAGATATTGTGATAGAGATAAAGATAGAGATAGTGATAGTGATAGTGATAGAGATAGAGATAGAGATAGGGATAGAGATAGAGATAGATATAGAGTTGGAGAAACTGAAATTGATAGAGATAGAGATAGAGGTAGAGATAGAGGTAGTGATAGAGATAGAGATAGAGATAGTGATAGGGATAGAGATATGGATAGTGGTAGTGATAGTGATAGAGATGGAGAGACTGATAGAGATTTGGATAGAGATAGAGATAGAGAGAGTGATAGGAATCGAGATAGAGAAAGTGATAGAGAGAGAGATAATGATAGTGATGGAGATAGATGTAGTGATAGTGATGAAGATAGATATAGAGATGGAGATAGTGAAATTGACAGAGATAGAGATAGAGGTAGAGATAGTGATAGTGGTAGACATAGAGATATAGCTAGAGATAGTGAGAGTGATAGAGATTGAGATAGAGATAGGTATAGGTATAGAGATAGAGATAGTGATAGAGATAGAGATAGATATAGTGATAATGATGTTGATAGGGATAGAGATAGAGGTAGCGATAGAGATAGAATTAGTGATAGAGAGAGAGATAGAGATAGCAATAGTGATATAGATAGAGATAGTGATAGAGATAGAGACAGTGATAGAGATAGATCTGGAGATAGGATAGAGATCGAGCTAGAGATAGAGATAGAGATAGTGTTAGAGATAGAGTTAGAGATAGAGATAGTGATAATGATGGTGATGGCGATAATGATCGTGAAGGAGGTAGAGATAGAGATAGTGATAGTGATAACGATAGAGATAGTGTTGGTGATAGGGACAGAGATAAAGAGAAATAGAGATCGTGAGAGAGATAGTCATAGAGATAGAGATAGTGATTGAAATCGAGATTGAGATAGTGAGAGAAATAGAGAGAGATTACGTTAGAGATAGAGTCAGAGATAGAAATAGATTTCGAGATACAGATAGTGATAGAGTCAGAGATAGAGATAGAGTTAGAGGTAGAGATAGAGATAGAGATAAAGCTAGTGATAGTGCTAGATATAGAGAGAGAAAGAGATAGAGATAGTGACAGAGATAGATATAGTGATAGTGATAGAAATAGAGAGATATAGAGATAGAAATAGAGTCAGAGACAGAGATAGAGATAGAGGTAGAGATAGAGATAGAGATAGAGATAGTGATGTTGATAGAGATAGAGATAGAGAGAGTAATGGAGACAGATAGAGAGATAGGGATATCGATAGTGATAATGATAGTGATAAAGATAGTGATAGTGATAGAGGTAGAGATAGAGATAGTGATATTGATAGAGGTAGAGATAAGGATAGAGATTGAGATAGTGATAATGATAGGGATAGAGAGTGAGATAGATATCGATAGTGATAGTGATAGAGATGGAGAGACTGATAGAGATTTGGATAGAGATAGAGATAGAGATAGAGAGAGTGATAGGAATTGAGAGAGATAGTGATAGAGAGAGAGATAGAGATAGTGATAGAGATAGAGATAGTGATAGAGATATAGATAGATATAGAGATGGAGATAGTGAAATTGATAGAGATAGAGATAGAGATATTGAAAGAGATAGTGATAGAGATAGAAACAATGATAGAGATAGAGATAGAGATAGTGATAATTATGTTGAAAGTGTTAGTGATCGTGATAGAGGTAGCGTTAGAGATCGAGATAGAGATAGAGATAGAGATAGAGATAGAGATAGTGATAGTGATAGTGTGAGAGATAGAGTTAGAGATTGTGGTAGTGATCGAGGTAGAGATAGAGATTGAGATAGAGATATTGATAGTGATTGAGATAGAGTTAGAGATAATGATAGTGATATAGGGAGAGATAGAGATAGTGATAGTGATAGAGGTAGAGATACAGACAGAGATAGATATGGTGATATTGATAGAAATTGAGAGAGATAGAGATAGAGATAGAGTCAGAGATGTAGATAGATTTAGAGTTAGAGAGAGTGACAGAGTCAAAGATAGATATAGAGATAGAGCTAGTGATAGTGATCGTGGTAGTGATAGAGATAGAGATAGTGGTAGTGATAGAGATGGAGAGATTGATAGAGAGTTGGATAGAGATAGAGGTAGAGACAGAGAGAATGATAGTGATAGAGATAGAAATAGAGAGACTGATAGTAATAAAGATAGAGATAGAGATAGAGAGAGAGATAGAGATAGTTATAGAGATAGAGATAGTGATAGAGATATAGATAGATATAGAGATGGAGGCAGTGAAATTGATAGAGATAGAGATAGAGGTAGTGATAGTGATAGTGTTAGATACAGAGATATAGAAAGATATAGTGATTGAGATAGAGATAGAGATAGTGATCGAGATAGTGATAGAGATAGAGACATTGATAGAGATAGAGACATTGATAGAGATAGAGATAGGTATAGAGATAGAGATAGTGATAGAGATAGAGATAGAGATAGTGATAATGATGGTGATAGTGATAGTGATAGTGATCGTGATAGTGATAGAGATATTGTTAGAGATAGAGATATTGATAGTGATAGTGATAGAGGTAAAGATAGAGATAGAGATAGTGACAGTGATCAAGGTAGAGATAGAGATAGTGGTTATGATGGAGATAGTGATAGTGATAGTGATAGTGATAGAGATAGAGATAGCGATCGAGATAGAGATAGTGATAGTGATAGAGACAAAGATAGAGATAGTGATAGAGATAGAGATAGTGATAGAGATAGTGTTAGAGATAGTGATAGTGATAGTAATAGAGGTAGAGATAGAGATAGAGAAGTTAGTGATCGAGATAGAGATAGAGGTAGAGTTAGACATTGTGATAGTTATAGAGATAGATTGAGATAGAGATAGTGATGGTGATAGTGATAGAGTTAAAGATAGTGATAGTGATAGAGATAGAGATAGACATAGTGATATTGATATTGATAAAGGTAGAGATAGAGATAGGGATAGAGATAGATATAGTGATAAAGATGGAGTTGAAGATGGAGTTAGAGATGGAGATAATGATAGCAATAGTGATAGAGATAGAGATAGCGTTCGAGATAGAGATAGTGATAGTGACAGTGACAGAGATAGTGTTAGAGATAGAGATAGTGACAGTGATAATGATAGTGATAGAGATAGAGACAGTTAGAGATAGAGATAGTTTTAGTGATAGTGATAGATGTAGAGATAGAGAGAGAGATGTTGATAGTGATAGTCATAGAGATAGAGATAGTGATAGAGATAGTGATATAGATAGAGGCAGTGATAGAGATAGTGAGAGAGATAGGTATAGGGATATAGATGGTGATAGAGATAGAGATAGTGATAGAGATGGAGAGACTGATAGAGATTTCGATACAGGTAGAGATTGAGATAGAGAGAGTGATAGTAATAGAGATAGAGAGAGTGATAGAGATAGAGATTGAGATAATGTTGGTGTAAGAAATAGAGAGAGAGAGGGATATTGTGATAGAGATAGGGATAGAGATAGTGATAGTGATAGTGATAGAGATAGAGATATAGATAATGATAGTGATAGTAATAGAGAGAGATAGAGATAATGATACTCTCAGAGATATAGAAAGGTTTAGAGATAGAGATAGTGAAAGAGTCAGAGATAGAGATAGAGATAGAGATAGAGCTAGAGAGAGTGTTCGAGATAGAGAGAGTGATAGAGATAGAGATAGAGAGATTGATAGAGATAGATATAATGTTGGTGAAAGAGATAGAGAGAGAGATAGAGATATTGTGATAGAGATAAAGATAGAGATAGTGATAGTGATAGTGATAGAGATAGAGATAGAGATAGGGATAGAGATAGAGATAGATATAGAGTTGGAGAAACTGAAATTGATAGAGATAGAGATAGAGGTAGAGATAGAGGTAGTGATAGAGATAGAGATAGAGATAGTGATAGGGATAGAGATATGGATAGTGGTAGTGATAGTGATAGAGATGGAGAGACTGATAGAGATTTGGATAGAGATAGAGATAGAGAGAGTGATAGGAATCGAGATAGAGAAAGTGATAGAGAGAGAGATAATGATAGTGATGGAGATAGATGTAGTGATAGTGATGAAGATAGATATAGAGATGGAGATAGTGAAATTGACAGAGATAGAGATAGAGGTAGAGATAGTGATAGTGGTAGACATAGAGATATAGCTAGAGATAGTGAGAGTGATAGAGATTGAGATAGAGATAGGTATAGGTATAGAGATAGAGATAGTGATAGAGATAGAGATAGATATAGTGATAATGATGTTGATAGGGATAGAGATAGAGGTAGCGATAGAGATAGAATTAGTGATAGAGAGAGAGATAGAGATAGCAATAGTGATATAGATAGAGATAGTGATAGAGATAGAGACAGTGATAGAGATAGATCTGGAGATAGGATAGAGATCGAGCTAGAGATAGAGATAGAGATAGTGTTAGAGATAGAGTTAGAGATAGAGATAGTGATAATGATGGTGATGGCGATAATGATCGTGAAGGAGGTAGAGATAGAGATAGTGATAGTGATAACGATAGAGATAGTGTTGGTGATAGGGACAGAGATAAAGAGAAATAGAGATCGTGAGAGAGATAGTCATAGAGATAGAGATAGTGATTGAAATCGAGATTGAGATAGTGAGAGAAATAGAGAGAGATTACGTTAGAGATAGAGTCAGAGATAGAAATAGATTTCGAGATACAGATAGTGATAGAGTCAGAGATAGAGATAGAGTTAGAGGTAGAGATAGAGATAGAGATAAAGCTAGTGATAGTGCTAGATATAGAGAGAGAAAGAGATAGAGATAGTGACAGAGATAGATATAGTGATAGTGATAGAAATAGAGAGATATAGAGATAGAAATAGAGTCAGAGACAGAGATAGAGATAGAGGTAGAGATAGAGATAGAGATAGAGATAGTGATGTTGATAGAGATAGAGATAGAGAGAGTAATGGAGACAGATAGAGAGATAGGGATATCGATAGTGATAATGATAGTGATAAAGATAGTGATAGTGATAGAGGTAGAGATAGAGATAGTGATATTGATAGAGGTAGAGATAAGGATAGAGATTGAGATAGTGATAATGATAGGGATAGAGAGTGAGATAGATATTTATAGTGATAGTGATAGAGATGGAGAGACTGATAGAGATTTGGATAGAGATAGAGATAGAGATAGTGAGAGTGATAGGAATTGAGATAGAGATAGAGATAGTGATAGAGATAGAGATAGATATAGAGATGGAGATAGTGAAATTGATAGAGATAGAGATAGAGGTAGAGATAGTGATAGTGATAGAGATAGAGATAGTGAGAGTGATAGAGATTGAGATAGAGATATTGAAAGAGATAGTGATAGAGATAGATAAAATGATAGAGATAGAGATTGAGATAGTGATAATGATGTTGATAGTGTTAGTCATCGTGATAGAGGTAGCGGTAGAGATCGAGATAGTGATAGTGATAGAGATAGAGATAGAGATAGAGATAGAGATAGTGATAGCGAAAGAGATAGTGATAGTGATACTGCTAGAGATAGAGGTAGCGATAGAGATAGAATTAGTGATAGAGATAGAGATAGAGATAGCGATAGTGATTGAGATAGCGATAGTGATAGAGATAGAGACAGTGATAGATATAGAGATAGGGATAGAGATAGAGCTAGAGATACAGATAGAGATAGTGAAAGCGATTGAGTTAGAGATAGAGATCGTGGTAATGATGGTGAAAGTGATATTGAACGTGATAGAGGTAGAGATAGAGATAGTGATAGCGATAACAATAGAGATAGTGATAGTGATAGGGATAGAGATAAAGAGAGATATAGAGATTGTGATAGAGATAGTTAGAGTGAAAGAGATAATGACAGAAATAGAGATAGAGATAGTGATAAAAATAAAGATAGATAAGGTTACAGATAGAGTCAGAGATAGAAATAGATTTCGAGATAGAGATAGTGATAGAGACAGAGCTAGAGATAGAGATAGAGGGAGAGATAGAGATAGAGATAAAGATAGTGATAGTGCTAGATAAAGAGAGAGATAGAGATAGAGATAGTGACAGAGACAGATACAGTGACAGTGATAGAAATAGACAGATATAGAGATAGAGATAGAGTCAGAGATAGAGATAGAGATAGAGGTAGCGATAGAGAGAGTGCTAGAGACAGATAGAGAGATAGTGATATTGATAGTGATAATGATAGTGATAGAGATAGTGATAGTGATCGAGGTAGAGATAGAGATAGTGATATTGATAGAGGTAGAGATAAGGATAGAGATAGAGACAGTGATAATGATAGTGATAGAGAGTGAGATAGAGATAGAGACAGTGATAGAGATGGAGATAGAGATGGAGATAGTGGTAGAGATAGAGATAGAGATAGTGATAGTGATAAATATAGAGAGAGATAGAGATAGAGTTAGAGATATAGATATATTTAAAGATAGAGTTACTGATAGAGTCAGAGGAAAAGATAGAGGTAGAGATAGAGATAGAGATAGAGACACTGATCCAGATAGAGATAGAGAGATTGATAGAGATCGAGATAGAGATAGTGCTGGTAATAGAGATAGAGATAGAGTGATAGAGAAAGGGATAGAGATAGTGATAGTGATAGTGATAGAGATAGTGATATTGACAGAGATGGCGATAGAGATAGAGATATAGATCATGATAGTGATAGTGATAGAGATAGAGACAGTGATAGAGATAATGATAGAGATAGAGATAGAGACATGATAGAGATAGAAATAGAGATAGGTGTAGAGTTGGAGATGTTGATAGAGATAGAGATACAGATACTGATAGTGATATAGATATTGATAGTGATAGGCATACAGATAGATATAGAGTTGGAGATAGTGATAGTGATAGAGATAGTGATAGAGATAGAGTTAGAGATAGTGATAGTGATAGAGGGAGAGATTGAGATTTAGATCGTGATAGAGGGTGAGATAGAGATTGAGATAGTGATAGTGATAGTGATAGAGATAGAGTTGGAGATAGTGATAATGATAGAGGTAGAGATTGTGATAGTGATAGAGGTAAAGATAGAGATTGAGATAGTGATAGTGATAGAGATAGTGTTAGAGATAGTGATAGTGATAGAGGGAGAGATAGAGATTTAGATCGTGATTGAGTGTGAGATAGAGATTGAGATAGTGATAGTAATAGTGATAGAGATAGAGTTGGAGATAGTGATAATGATAGAGGTCGAGATTGTGATATTGATAGAGGTAAAGATAGAGATTGAGATAGTGATAGTGATAGTGATAGTGAGAGTGAGAGTGATCGAGTTGGAGATTGTGATAGTGATAGATTTAGAGATAGAGATAGTGATAAGGACAGAGATAGTGATAGAGATAGAGTTAGAGATAGTGATATTGAGAGTGATAATGATAGTGAGTGAGATAGTGATTTTGAAAGAGGTAGAGATAGAGATACTGATAATGATATAGATATTGATAGTGATAGGCATACTGATAGATATAGAGTTGGAGATAGTGATAGTGATAGAGATAGTGACAGAGATAGAGTTAAAGATAGTGATAGAGATAGAGATAGACATAGTGATATTGATATTGATAGAGGTAGAGATAGAGATAGGGATTGAGATAGAGATAGTGATAAAGATGGAATTAAAGATGGAGTGAGTTAGAGATGGAGATAGTGATAGTGATAGTGATAGAGATAGAGATAGTGTTCGAGATAGAGATAGTGATAGTGATAGTGACAGAGATAGTGTTCGAGATAGAGATAGTGATAGTGATAGTGATAGAGATAGTGTTAGAGATAGAGATAGTGATAGTGATAATGATAGTGATAGAGATAGAGATAGTGATAGAGATAGAGATAGTTTTAGTGATAGCGATAGATGTAAAGATAGAGAGAGAGATGTTGATAGTGATAGTCATAGAGATCGAGATAGTGATAGAGATAGTGATAGAGATAGAGGCAGTGATAGAGATAGTGAGAGAGATAGGTATAGAGATAGAGATAGTGATAGAGATAGAGATAGAGATAGAGATAGTGATAGAGATGGAGAGACTGATAGAGATTTGGATACAGGTAGAGATAGAGATAGAGAGAGTGATCGTAATAGAGATAGAGAGAGTGATAGAGATAGAGATTGAGATAATTTTGGTGTCAGAGATAGAGAGAGAGATAGAGATATTGTGATAGAGATAGGCATAGAGTTAGTGATAGTGATAGAGAAAGAGATAGAGATAGAGATAATGATAGTGAAAGAAATAGAGAGAGATAGAGATAGTGATACTGTCAGAGATATAGAAAGGTTTAGAGATAGAGATAGTGAAATAGTCAGAAATAGAGATAGAGATAGAGATAGAGAGAGTGATCGAGATAGAGAGAGTGATAGAGATAGAGAGAGATTGATAGAGATAGAGATAATGTTGGTGTAAGAGATAGAGAGAGAGATAGAGATATTGTGATAGAGATAGAGATAGAGATAGTGATAGTGATAGTGATAGAGATAGAGATAGAGATAGTGATGGAGATAGAGATAGATATAGACTTGGAGAAACTGAAATTGATAGAGATAGAGATAGAGGTAGAGATAGTGATAGTGATAGAGGTAGAGATAGAGATAGTGATAGAGATAGAGATATAGCTAGTGATAGTGATAGTGATAGAGATGGAGAGACTGATAAAGATTTGGATAGAGATCGAGATAGAGATA
>JARFOE010198894.1:0-11467 GCA_031763465.1 Squatina squatina
TCAAACACTTGATCCTATCCTCTTACCTTCCCAGAGCCTGTGCAAGAATGAATGGGACTTACCTCCACAAAGCGTTTATACAAGAGGTATTTGATGGAAGCCAGGTACCGCTGGTGCACAACATTAGGGCAGAGCACTGTGGGCAGCAAGAACAGGAGATCCTTTCAGCACTTTACTAAAACATTCCTCTTCCCTTCCCCCTTTCCCCTCCTGCAACTTTTGGCTTTTGCTGGGATAGAGTGCACAGCACCAGTCACTGTCCCTCACCCACCTGGACATTCGCCAGACCAGTCCAGGCAAGGAGTCTCGACTTTGACGGTGAGGGGCATCGCTGCCGAGCCCATACCTGATCCTGTTCTCAACCAACACAGACTTTCTGGCAGGAGTCCCTGGTGATCAGCTACAACCCAAGCTCTGAAGACATAAATCACTGTAAGAAACATGGAAACGCACAGGACTGGAAAGACTCGGCTGAACTGGCCCCCAAAACTAATCCCTTTCAAATGCTCACTCCCTCAAATATCCCACCAATTCTCCCTTAAATGTTCCCACACTTTCTGCCCCCATCCCCCTCCCCTCCCTGGGCATCTCATTCCACACGCTTACCCTTCGCACTCCGCACTCCCCCCTCCACCCCATGTGAAGTGCCTCAATCTAATCCCTATTCCCCTTATCCCGGGGTCGTCCTATCACACTTCCATTAATTGCCCCACATGCACCAGCCTGGGGCATTGACTGTGAGGGGCATGTGCTATTGCTGTCCACAGATTGTAATAACATAACAGCTTTACATGGGCACTTTTCATTACAAATGCAGTTACAAGAATTTAGAATGGCACTTTACAAATGCAGCTTGAATTGCGATCTTAACATGGGGACTGATATCTGTGCTCACTGGTCCCATTCCCAATCAGCCCCCAAATCCCACTTCAAAGAGCACTTCACTCAAGTCAACTGTGTGCAATACCACGGGACATCGGCTATAACATAAAGAGAGTATATTCATCAACCAACTGCGGGCATTGTCACAGCCAACTTAATCAGAAATGCCTTGCATGCAATTTCCTCCTGTTCGGACAATGTTTATATTTGGTCTATAAAACATGGAATCCCCCCTCTCCAAGTTGCTGCTTTGGAGCCTGTGATCTGGAGACCGGGCTGGGGAATGGTCCACAGGCAATGACCACTGCTCACAATCTCACCCAAATGGTCACCCTTCATTGCGTAACTGCACAGTCACATTTAACAGAAGATTCAATAACCAAGTAGTAAAGATTTAAAATAAGAGGCTGGAGGTTCAGAGGGGATTTGAAGGGAATTTTTTTCACCCACATGGTGGTGGCTATCTGAAAGTCACTGTCTGAAAGGGTGATTGAGGCAGAAATCCTCATAACATTTATAAAGTAATTGGATATACACTTGAAATGCCATAACCTACAAGGTTACGGACCAGGATCAGGGGAGTGGGAATAGGCTGGATAGCTCTTTGTTGGCCACCATGGGCACGATGGACCAAACGGCCTCCTTCTGTGCTCTAAATTTCTATGATACTATGATTGCTATGACCTGAAACGTTAAATCTGTTTGTCGCTTCACAGATGCTTCCTGACCAGCTAAGTATTTCCACCATTTTCTGTTTGTATTATTGAAAATTGAGTTGTTGCCGGATTGGTAACCAATGTAGGTGAGTGAGAACACGGGTGAAGGGTGAATGGGATATGGTGCGAGTTAGGATATGGGTAGTAGACGTTTGGATGAGCTCAAATTTATTGAGAGAGGAAGATAGGAGACTGTCTTGGAGTATGTTGGAATAGTCAAGTCTAGAGTTAACAAAGGCACGGACGAGGTTTCAGCAGCAGATCAGCTGAGGCAGAGGCAGAGTTGGGTTATGTTACAGATGTGGAAGTAAGTAGTCTTGGTGATAGAGTGGATATTTGTTCAGAAGCTCATCTCAGGGTCAAATGAGACACCAGGGTTGCAAAGGGTCTGGTTCTGCCTCAGTCATTGGCCAGGTATAGGGATGAAGCCAATGGCTAAGGAACGGTGTTTGTGGTGGGGACCAGCTCTGCAATGGTGATACATCGCTGCTCCCTCAAGACTGCTTGCAAACCTCTCCTACCAGCAAAACTGAAAGCAGTGGACAAGTTTATCTCCACCATTCCCCTTTGGCTCGGCCTTCTCTCGTCCTACCTTCAGCATCCCCACTTTCCCCTCTGCTAAGTATCGATGCCAATCACACATCTGCCATCAAGATGTTTTTTACTCGTCCATCCAAAATTTTCAACAAGAAGAAATCAGGTTCCACCAAGATTGCAACTTGGATTGCTGGAGTCAAAGCCCAGCGGGCTCACCATTACACCATGGAACCCACAGCAAATGCAGTTGTTTTCTTCAACTCTCCTACCAGTCACAGTCGCTGACTATTGCCAGCAATTTCCATTTTTATTTCAAACTTCCAGCATCCATAGTATTTTGTATGTCGAAATGCATATGTGATCGTTGGTTTTGTAAACAGAGGCATTGCGGGCAAAAGCAAGCAAATTAGAAACATAGAAAATAGGAAGAGGTGTAGGCCATTTGGCCCTTCGAGCCTGCTCTGCCATTCCATACGAACATGGCTGTTCCTCGATCTTATTGCAATAATCCCACCTTCTCCCCATACCACTTGATGTCTTTACTATCTAAATATATATCTGTGTCCTTCTTGAATACATTCAGTGACCCGGCCTCCACAGCCTTCTGTGGTAGAGAATTCATCAGGCTCACTACCCTCTGTGTGAAGAAATGTTTCCTCATCTCAATCCGAAATGGCTTACCCCGTATCCTGAGACTGTGTCCCCTGGTTCTAGACTCCCCAACTTGGGGAAACATCCTCCCTGCATCCAGCCTGTCAAGACCTGTCAGAATTTTATACATTCCAATGAGATCCTCTCTCATTCTTCTCAACTCTAGTGAATATATGCCCAGTTGACCCAATCTCTCCTCATACGACAGTCCTGCCATCCAAGGTATCAGTCTGGTGAATCTTCTCTGCACTCCCTCTATGGCAAGTATATCCATTCTTGAGTAGGAGACCAAAACTGCATACAACACTCCAGGTGTGGTCTCACCAAGGCCCGATATAATTGTAGTAAGACATCCTTGTTCCTGTACTGAAATCCTATTGCCTTCCTAACTGTTTGCTTTCATTGACTGGTGTACAAGGACACCCAGGTCCCTTTACACATCAACATTTCCCAATATATTACCATTTAAATAATACTCTGCCTTTCTGTTTTTCACACCGAAGTGGATAACTTCACATTTATCCACATTATACTGCATCTGCCATGTGTTTGCCCACTCACTCAACTTGTCTAAATCGCCTTGAAGCCTCTTTGCATCCTCCTCACAGCTCACATTCCCACCTAATTTTGTGTCGTTTGCAAACTTGGAAATATTGCATTTGGGTCCCTCATCCAAGTCATTGTAATATATTGTGAATAGCTGGGGGCTAGTACTGATCCCTGCGGTACCTCACTAGTCACTGACTGCCACCCATTTATTCCCACTCTCTGTTTCCTGTCCGTTAACCCGCTCTCAATCCAAGCCGATGTCCCAATCTGAATTGCTGCTTTGAAAACAGTCGATACATTTAGACCTGCTGGAATGCTCGCCAGACAAGCGCAGCAAAATCAGGAATGGCCTTCGATTGCAAAATATCAGGATTGTACACACAACTCCCTTGGCCTAGTGGGTAAGGCCTCTGACTTCGCTGCTAATCGTAATCGGGATTGTTGTCAGTTGCAGACCATTGTCTGTCTCTTTAAACTGGTTGAACTCACATTTCCGCTACATTCCTTGGGTTAGTCTATTTAAAAGGGGAGCGATTTCAGCTGCTTTGTCAATACATTCTGTGTCTGTTTAAAAGGGGTGTGCTTTCAGTCCTGGATCATTCTGTGTCTGTTTAAAAGGGATGTGCTGTCAGTCCTGGATCATACTATGTCTGTTTAAAAGGGGTGTGCTGTCAGTTGCAGATCATTCTATGTCTGTTTAAAAGGGATGTGCTGTCAGTTGCAGATCATTCTATGTCTGTTTAAAAGGGATGTGCTGTCAGTCCCAGATCATTCTATGTCTGCTTAAAAGGGATGTGCTGTCAGTTGCAGATCATTCTATGTCTGTTTAAAAGGGATGTGCTGTCAGTTGCAGATCATCCTGTGTCTGTTTAAGAGGAATGTGCTGTCAGTCCCTGTGCAGGGAGAGTCTGATAATGGGGGCAGCGTGTCAGAATAAGGATTTGATGAAGCTCACAATGTCAATGATCCTTTGCCTGCTCAAATCTCGCTCTTTAGTTCTCTGTATGTGTCTCTGTGCTGTTACAACCGAATTGAAATTACTCGGGGTTGTGTCAGCAGGAACCTCCGATTCCCCTTGGCCTTGGTCACATGAAGCGAAGATTGTGGATTCAATTCATCCTGGCATGTCGAGAGTTTCTCACCAATAATATGACGTTTCCCAGGAGCAAACTGGTGATGTTTTTCCGTCGGTTATAAATTTTCTCATCTGAAAACCAGCTTAATTTTAAAATTCCTTTGGGACACGGGGAGAATGGTATCCGTGGGATCTTGTACATTCTCGTTTAAGAGCTGGGGGAGAAAAAAGATCCAATGGAATCAAACTGAGCGGGAACAGATTGGAGCAGCTTTTAAAAGAGCGGGAGCAGAGACCAGCGCCCATTTAAAACTGTGCGGGAGTAGAAAGGAGCGAATGTGTAAAGAGTGGGAGCAGAGAGGAGGTATCCTTTCCGGGCTGGTTTCTGATCAATTACAGATGCAAATCTGCCTTACTTTGTAGCATAAATTGAATTAGCGCAGGACTGGCTGAAAACCAAACCCTGGAATTTCTGTAGACTAAACAAGCACTTTAACCAATTAAGCCTTGGAGCTAAAGCCGACTTCTGTTTTATGACATGGGTCACAGGTATTTCTAATCTCCCGAGTTGTGTTTCATTTTGATTCTCCATCGATGGGCTGTTTTTGAATCCGTGAGTGTGAGCTACAATGTGTGTGAGTGGCAGTCTTGATGATATGTCCACACCGCTCTTCCATTTTTAGTGCCTGAAGTACGTGGCTGTGTTTAATTGTGGAAACCCTTCGATTATAACAGCAAAATATAATTGCATTCTCTTGACACATGAATGATGGTTGAAACGTGAGCATTGGTGGTTCAGGGGTAGAGTTCTCGCCTGCCACACGGGCGACCTGGGCTCGATTCCCCGCCAATGACAACCTATACATTTCAGTGAATGATTTAAATCATGATGTTACATTTGCTGTTGCACACGATTATTCCTTTGTGTGTTCAAAGAGCTGGGGAAGATCGGGAGAAACCTTTCTGAGCTGGTTTTGAATCATTTACTGATGAAGGTTTGCCTTATTTTGTCACTAAAATTGAACTAAGAAAGTTTATTGCAAGGCCCTCTTGGGAGCGGAATCCAGCTTCTCCTGTTTATCAGGTAAGCAAAGCAGCCAAATCCGAACTCGGTTTCTACATCTCAATCACAGGTATCTCTGATCGTTCCAGTTATGTTTCACATTGATTCTCCATCTATGGGCTGTTTTTGAATCCGTGAGTGTGTGCTACAATGTGTGTGAGCGGCAGACTTGATGATATGTCCTCAACGCGCTTCCATTTTCAGTGCCTGAAGAACGTTGCTGTGTTTATTTGTGTTACCCCTTCGATTATAACAGCAAAATGTAATTGCATTCTCTCGAAACATGAATCAAAGCTCAAACATGAGCATTGGTGGTTCAGGGATGGAATTCTCGCCTGCCTGGCGGGAGACTCGGGTTTCTATTCCTGGCCAATTCAAAATTGTACATTTCACCCATGCATTTCAGTTAACAATTTTTAAATCATGATGTTACATTTGCTGTTGCACAAGATTTATCTGTTGTGTGTTCAACGAGCTGGAGCAGATCGAGGGAAACCTTTCTGAGCTGGTTTTGAATCATTTACTGATGAAAGTTTGTCTTATTTTGTTACTAATAATTGAACTCAGAAAGATTATTGCTCGGCCCTCTTGGGAGCGGAATCCAGCTTCTCCTCTTTATCAGGCAAGCAAAGCAGCCAAATCCGAACTCGGCTTTTACATCTCAGTTAGAAGTGACTCTGCTCGTTCCAGTTATGTTTATCATTGATTCTCTATCTATGGGCTGTTTTTGAATCCGTGAGTGTGAGCTACTATGTGTGTGAGCGGCAGACTTGATGATATGTCCTCACCACGCTTCCGTTTTCAGTGTCTGAAGTTCGTGGCTGTGTTTAATTGTGTAACCCCTTCGATTATAACAGCAAAATATAATTGCATTCTCTGGACACATGAATCACAGCTGAAACGTGACGATTCTTGGTTCAGGGGATAGAATTGTCACCCGCGACACAAGATATCTGTGTTCCATTCCCCGCCAATGCACACGTCCACATGACCTTAATGCATTTCAGTTAAAAAATATTTCAGTTAAAAACACTGCTCATTCCAGTTATGTTTCACATCGATTTTCCATCTATGGGCTGCTTTTGAATCCGTGAGTTTGTGTGTGAGCGGCAGTGTTGATGATTTGTCCTCCCCACGCCCCCCATATTCAGTGTCTGAAGAACGTTGCTGTGGTTAATTGTGTAATCTTTTCAATTATAGAGAAAAATGTAATTGCATTCTCTCGAAAAATGCCAGCCAACATAAATGTGAGCATTGGCGGATCAGGGGTATAGTTTTTGCTTGCTAGGCTTTTGAACCCTGGGTTCGATTCCAGGCCAATGCGAAGCTCCACATTAAATTAAGGTATTTCTGTAAAAAAATTTAAAATTTGATTTCATATTTCACACTGTACGAAAGTACTCTGTTGTGTTCTCAAAGAGCAGGAGCAAGTAGGAGCTAATCTTTCCGAGCTGGTTTTGAATTAATTACAGATGCATGTCTGTCTTATTTTGTTATGAAAATTGACAGAATATAAATTATCACAAGGCCCTTCTGTGAGTTGAATCCAGCATCTCCTGCTCATGAGGCAAGCACTTGAACCAACTAAGCCACGTAGCCAAATCCAAAGTCGTTTTTTGCATTTCACTCACAGTACCTCTGCTCGTTTCAGTTACATTTAATTTTGATTCTCCATCTGCGGGCTGTGTTTGAATCCGTGAGTTTGTGCGTGAGCAGCAGACTTGATGATATGTCCTCATCGCGCTCCCAATTTCAGTGTCTGAAGAACGTTGCTGTAACCCCTTCAATTATAAAATAAAATGTAATTGCATTTTCTCGGAAAATGCATCCGAGTGGAAACGTGAATTTTGGTGGTCCAGGAGCAGAATTCTCATTCATTACCCAAGTGTCGCAGGATCAATTCCACGCCAAAGCAAAACACTTTATTTTATTAATGCATTTCAGTAAAACCTTTCAATCATAAATTTCCATTTAGCGCTGCACAAAAATACACTGTTGTGGGTTTAATGAGCGGGAACAGGGAGAAATAGCTGGTTAAAATAGAGCGGAATCAGCAGAGAGCAACTGTTTCATGAGCAGGGGCAGACTGGAGTTGTTCTGTAAAGAGCGGAAGCAAAGAGGTGCGACTGAAATATCACCCCTCCCCCAAAAAGAATGAAATCTCACCCCCACGCCCAAACATTGAAATCTCACGCCTCCCAGCACACACACTGAAATATCCCCCCTCCGCACACGCTGAAATATCACCCCCTCCCCATACACTGTTGGTACTAAATGCCTGTACAAGGTATAGTTCCAGAGGACTGGCCGGTCGTTAACATAATAACTATATTGAAGAGGGCGGATCCAACATATCCTGGGAATTATAGACCAGTTAGCTCAACACAGGTGGTTGGAAGAATAATGGAATCCGTGCAGAAGGAAAAATAAGGACAACATCTGGAAACGAAAGAATATAGTGATGAAAAGTTTGCAGGGATTTCAAAAAGGAAAATCTTGCTTGACCAAATTCAATGAAATTTTAGAAGAGGTAACAGAGAGAGTAATCAATGGTAATTCATTGGATGAAATTTATCTACATTTCCAAAACTTCTCATATCAGTTACCCCATAATATACCCATGATGACCAAGGTCAGAGAATGCAGAGTCAGGGGACCGGTAGCAGAATGGATTGCTGGCTTCAAGACAGAAAGAAGAGAGTCGGAGTAAAGAGTAGCTGTTCACAGTGGCAGACATTGGGTAGTGGTGTTCCTCAAGGATCAGCGCTGGAATCATTGCTGTTCACAATTTTCATTCAAGATTTATACTTTGGAAACAAAAACACTGTTTCTTTGTTTGCTGATGACACAAACTGGGGGTGCGGCGGGAGGGCGGAGGGGGGTATATTTAATACTGAGGAGGACTGCAATAAATTGCAGGAGGACATTAATAAAACTTGCATAATGTGTATATAATTGGCAAATTAAGGTCGACCCAGATAAATGTGAGCTGTTACAGTTTGGTAGGAAGAAATGGGCAGTCACTTATTACTTGGAGGGTGCGACTCTAGGTGGGATAGAACAGCAAAGGGATCTAGGAATAAAATTACACAAACCACAATGGCCCTAAATTTCCGATTGGAGGCTTCCTGCATGCGGAGACCTCCGATAGCAAAAACTATTTCAGAACTTACCTGACATTCCTTGATCCACGGGACCCTGCGAGTTTGAGCACACCTGAGTTGGTGTTTTGGAACGGGGCTCTGTCGCCTCCCGGGGAAGTCCACTGTCCAGGCTGGAGAGGTCACATGGGAGGCCGCAAACAATCACAGACCTGTCAAAAATTGAATGAAAAATGAAAAACAACACAAACACATCCAAAAATATTTTTAAAACTATTCTAACATTAAAATATAATAAAAAGATTAATTAGTCATTTTTTTCTAAGTTTAAAAATGTCTTTTAAAATGACTAAAAACCTACTCACCTTACTGGGAATGGTTTTAAAGAAATGTGCCGTTAATAATTTTGATTTAAATGTTTTTAACAAGTCTTACGCTGGTATATACGTATATGCTTGGTTTTACCATGTGTTAAAAACTATCACAGATTTTCCGTGCAGTTTTTGCAAAAATCTCGCAAAGCTCAGCGTTGGAAATCTGTTTACCAGCCAAAGCATTGGATCTGTCAAGGTCCCCACCCAAAGACATCGCGATTTAAGGCCCGAAAAGTTACAGCACAGGTTTGCAAGGCTAACAGAAAGCAAACCAAGCAGTCGGGTTTATTTCTACAGGTAGAGAATTGAAAAGTATGGAATTGATGCTAAACTTGTATCGAACCTTGGTTAGACCACACTTAGAGTACTGCATGGAATTCTGTTCACGTTATTATAAAAAATGATATAGAGGCGCTGGAGAGGATGCAGAGAAGACGCTGCTGTTCACAACTACATTCACGATTTAGAATTTGGAATCAAAAACACTGTTTCTAAATTTGCTGATGACGCAAGATTCGGGTGCGGGAGGTGGGGAGCAGGATGCAAATTCAATGCTGAAGAGGACTGCAACAAACTTGATTTCAAAAATACGAGGTTGTACCTATTGGGAAACGGTGAACAGACTGGGTCTCTCTTCCCTTGAACAAAGAAGGCTGAGTGGTGACCTAATACAGCTCCTTATAATTATGAAAGGTTTTGATGCATTGGATACAACGGGAGTGTTTCCACTTGTGTAGAAGAGCATAACTGGAGGCCATCAATGTAGGATAGTCACCAATAAATCCAATGGGGAATTCAGAAGAAACTACTTTACCAAAAAAGTGGTGAGAGTGTGGACCTCGCTACCACAGGGAGTGGTTGAAGCAAATTGAATAGATGCATTGAAGGCGAGTCTAGGCAAGCATTGGAGGGAGAAGGGAATAGAGGTTTATGCTGATAGATTTAGATGAGGAAAGACGGGAGGCGGGTCGAGTGGACATAAAAGTCAGCATGGATTGGTTGGGCCGAATGGCCTGTTTCTGTGTCATTGATTCTACAGAATCATATTGATGTAATCGTTACCTGCACCTGCTGCCCCAGAGAATGGGAGCACTGGTTCGGATCCGAATTTTTGAACTTCCTGCTGAGGTTGGAAGGCTGTAAAGTGGGAACCGAAAGAGAAGATGCGCAGCCTTTTAAATCAGAGCAGGCAACCCGGCCAACTTCTCACCTCCTTTCAAAGCGAGATTGCGGGACTGACTAATAATCTGTGCAGAGGGTGTTTTAAGAAGATGTGGAGATTGACGTTGAATGTAAGTTTATCCCAATTAAGACGAGTTGAGAGGTGCAGAAAGCAAAATGTGAAGGTCTTGCATTAACTGGAATCGAACACAATGATGCGAAGCTGATGTCTGACTCAAATCCCATGGGCATCATCTGCATTAAACACGCTACCGCTTGGATCTGAGCTGAACAACAATCACAAGGAGAGAATCATAGTCCCAGACCAACGGGCCGCCGATAAAAAAAGGCACAATTCATTAAATATTGAAATCTCAGATTCTGACGGCATTGAAGAAAGCTGTTCGGCCAATCGTACCTGTCCTTTGTCTCTGAGAGTGCTCTCTAATTAGTCCCACTCTCCATAATCCTACCTATGTTTTCACTTTAAAGTATATATCACTAACTGGGGGCATGACATGAGCTCAGTGTGGAAGGCTTGGGGACAAACGTTGATTTTTGAAAAGATGATTAAAGCGATTGAAAAAACAATCAAAGTAAGGACCAGATTCAAGCCCATGGGTGCAGAGCACAATAGATGAGCAGTCTATCGCCTTAACCTCTCGGCCACCTCCTCTGACAGCTCAGGTATATTTAGCCATTCCATTTCCTAATTTCGCATCCAAGCAGTAATAATTCACAAGGGAGTCCCCTTCACCGCTTGTTCTGCCCGTGCACCCAGATCGACAATGTTGAAAAATTATGATCAACTTCAGTAAGTAAAAGTCCCTCCCCAAATTCAGGTGAGGGGCTGTCAGAAATGGTTGGTATTGATGCAGGATCATAAAAAGAAGAAAACGTTTCAGCGAGCGAGCTAAACCAAAGGGTCAAGACTCGGGCTTGCAATATTCATCTATCATTACTGAAGCCTTTTCCACTAGGCCACGCGGCCGCTGACGTCACCAAATGGACGAATCTGCTGAGAATTGTGAGTAAATTCAGTTCAACCGCTCAGGATGGACTTCGGTAAAGATAAACATATGTTGAATTAATGAACAGAGGCGCTGCGAGCTGGGTTTCCAGTATAACTTCAAATACAGCAACTTTTCAACTCATTCATCACAGCTGAAATCGCACTGATTTTAAAAGGATTTACTCAGAGAATGATTCGGGACTGTGGGATCACCCGTTTAAAAGAGACACAGAATGACCTATTACTGTCAACACTCCCGATTACGATTAGCAACGATGTCAGACGCCTTATCCATTAAGCCAAGGAAAGTTCGTGTGAAATCCGGCTATTTTGCTTTTGAAGGCCA